>APFE031643940.1:28673-71129 GCA_000404065.3 Pinus taeda | reverse complement strand
ATTAAGGTTTCTCAGTATAGTTTCTTTGGTTGTCTAAAAACAGAAATTGTTGCATAAGACATATCAAGTTGAAGAGATCCCTGAAGTGTTGGAAATAATACTGAGAGGGGGGCGTGAATCAGTATTATCAAATTCTTTTCAATATGCCTTCATTAATTTATTGATCATTAACTTGTATATGATAATGAGCATGAAACAAGAAAAACATATAGTCACACAAAAGAACACCAGATATTAGGTGGAAACCCAATGTGGGTGAAAACCACATGCTGCAATATGTTTCTATCTTCTTTCAATTAGAAACTTCTTCTACAATGATTTTGTACTGGTGTAGTCCTTTACCAGTACGCAGGCTACAACCTGCAGAGAGCTACAACTCTCTCTCGTTTTCCAGTCTCTCCTGGAAGGGAGCTACAACCCCCTACTTCTTTTCTTCCAAGGACCACTTTTCATTAATTTTCAAACTAGATCCATAAACATCAAGAGATCATCAAGTACAAGTAAATCACCCAGTCAACTGCAGTAACCAAATCGACAATAACAGAGAACTAAACCAGAACACTTTATCAACAGAAAAATTTAGCCAACAAAAGGTCTTAAGACAGATCCGCAGATTTTCTTTTCTCTAGCATGCGTTGCTACGCACTTCACCTTCTGCTTCCCTACGTATACCCGCAGAGTTCCTTCTGCTGTGCCGCGTGCCTACGTAATGCTTCTTCTACCGCGCTGCTTACAGTACGCACCCAGATACACTATCGCGCCGCATACTGCCACTGTAGTCACGCACTCAGAAACACTATCGCGCCGCGTACTTTTATTGTGCGTACGCACCTAAACCACTGTTGCGCTATGCACCCACGCAGCTTTCTTATTCTGCTTCGGCGTACCCACACAGTCACCCTTCTTTTGCTCTGCGTACCCACGCATTTACCCTTCTTCTGCTCTGCGTACCCACGCAGTTACCCTTCTTCTACTCTGCGTACCCACGCAGTTCGCCTGTTTCTGCTGTGCGTGCCCATGCAGAGGCACCATTAAACACCTGCACACTTCTGATTAGGGCTGAATTTGCAGATCACTAGTGTGCTACAGTTAGTCGGATGCCCAGATCTGATCATGCGCTCGAGAGGTTACCCTTCACAGATTCGCTTTCCACTTCACTTTCATATAGATCAAGCTTTGGAAACAATAACCCAATATTTCAGATCTTAAGATATTCAATTTGCAAAAGATGCTTAACCAAGGGATCTCCTTTGCTTTATATAGGCAAGCTCCTTCTAAAATCATGGATCAATACCACAAGCCAAAACCATAATAACACAAATACCGTCGGCTAAATACCAAGGATTAAACATAAGAAACCCCACGTGGGATTTTCTCTACCTTGAAGTGAGTGCACTGGGGGTACGCACCTCCTAAACGGCTGAACTGCATGTCTGGCCGTGGTCCCTTCACGGTGTACCTGCGGGTACGCATCTTCTGAACTGTTCTCCTACGTACTTCTTAATTTCCAACATATTGAGAGCCTTGACACGGGTGTTTCCATCAAGTACAACACCTGAATCATAATGCCAACAATCTCCCCCTTTGGACCTGATGGCAACCACCACACCAAGTCACTCTCCCCCTTTGACATCAAGGGCAAAGGGCGGACCAAGATATTCTCTTCCTTGGTATACCTTCTGCCGTCCATACTCCCCCTGAGTACCTTCTGAAATATCTGAATGAGCTCCCCCTTTGTATATGCCAAGATGTATCAATCCATCCATGCTCCCCCTGAGAAAATGAAAGATTTAGGACCACCACTTCATTCAAAATCATGACTATCATTCATCATATATGATCTGTACCATAAGCATCAGCATCTAAACCTGCAATACCATTCCTTTGATCAACCAACAGGATGTATCATTTAGCTACATAAGCATCATCACCAACTTCTAAACACAATGCCAACAATGCATTGTTTGAAGTATATGCTCCCCCTGAGCCAGTGCCAACCATCTCTTATCATGACCAAACCTTTCCCTGAGTCTGTTCTACTGCCCTTTCTCCTGATCTCCATATACGCGACTCTGTAGCCTGTAACTCGTGTATATACGCGACTTATCTTCATTATATCATCGTATGCAAGATGGAATACTGAATTTCTTCACTTTCAGTATCCCCTGTGTCTGTTATGTCAGCTAACTGAGTTATGTCACACCTTTAAGTCTCTAATTTTGTCTTCTGAAACTGTGATGATGTATGGTTCTCTTGTTTTGAACTTTGAAATTTGCTCTTGCATTCCCTTGCTTTATGTCCAAGTTTGTTGCATGAATAACATCTTACATATTTCATGTTCCTTCTATTGCAATCAATTGCTTTGCGTCCATATGCATTGCAGGTAAAGTAATATCCTCTGAAGTACCTGGGATGTGATGATCTTTTGTGATGGTCTTGAACCATTCTACTTCTACATCTGGCTGCAACATGTCCAAGATTATGACATACATAGCACTCAACATTATTCAGTGGAGGAGTAAAAGATTTCCTTGAAGAATCTCGTTCCTTGATTGTTCATGGGGATGACCTCTCAACTCCTTGTCGATCATTTTAGATTTATCTTTGGAGTTCCTTGCCTCACCTTGTGAACTAGATTCACCTTCAACAGATTCATGAAAGCCAAGACCAGTCTTGATACTAGGGGATCTTTGACTACCAAGAATTTCATCCAAAATCTTAGTACTATCTTGAAATCGCAACAATTTATCCTTTTCTTTTAATTTACCTTTTAAGATATCTACCTCAACCTGATGTTGTTCTTCCTTTTTCAGATACTGTTTCCTTAGGTCTTCTTCAACTTTTCTTCCTTCTTCCACTTGTTGCTTCAATTTGATCACTTCATGTTCAAGAGCTTCTATGTTCTGCTCCTTTGATTTTTCAAGATCTTCTTTTAGAGAGAATATCTTTGATTCAAGGCTCTGAATAGTTATGCTATGATCTTTTACTATATCCTGCAATTTCTCCCTTACCCTGGTTACTGTCTCCAATTGTTCGTTTAATTTGGTAACTTCTTCAGTTTCTGCATTCTTCTTATCATATGCCATGAGAATTCTAATGTCTTCGCTACCATTGAATGAGTCATTACTTTTAACATGGGTATAATAGCTTCTATTACCTTCTTCCGACGTCTTTCCTTTATGAGGGCATTTAGTAGCATAGTGACCAACTCTACCACATGAAAAGCATTTGAAAGGTAGCTTACCTTTGAATCGTCCAGTTCCCCGTTCAAGATTCTTGACAAAATTTACCTCATCTTCTTCCTCTAACATGTATCCTGATGCTTCGAATGCGGCTTCTGATGGTCCCTCTTTTCACATCTCAAAAGCAGTTAAGATTTCGTGAAGCTGTGACATGGTGATTTTCTGCAGATTCTCCTTTCCTTCTATGGCAGACACTTTGGAATCAAATTTAGCATACAGGGATCTCAAAACCTTTTCAACTAAGACAACTTCCTTAAATTCTTCACCCAAATTCCTCATACAATTTACAATCTCATCCATACGCAGGAAGTAATTAGCTATGCTTTCATTACTATGCATCTTAAGATTTTCATACCAGATTCTGAGAGTTTGAAGACTTGCTCTTTTTACCTATTCATCTCCTTCGTAGCTTAGAATTATTTTGTCCCACATTTCCTTAGCTGATTTGAAATGCATGACCTTCATAAATTCTGATTGTGTCAAACTTCCCAATAAGACAGTAACAACTTTGGCATTGAGCTCATATTGCTTTCTTTTTGTGGCATCTGTAGGAATTTCTGATGGGAATTTATATCCTCCTTCTATGATTCCCCAAACTTCTGCTCCAAGTGATTGTAGATATGCTGTGGTTCTTATCTTCTAGTGGGTAAAGTTGTTCCCGTCAAAGATTGGGGGCCTGATATGTGCCTCTCTTTCTGGATTAGCCATTCTGATGGATCTTTTCCTTCAAGCGATCAAGCTTCTTCAAAAGAACCGGCTCTGATACCAATTGTTGGAAATAATACTGAGAGGGGGGGGGGGGGGGGGTGAATCAATATTATTAAATAAGATACTTTTCATTTTTCATACTCAGATTTATATACGCGTCTTCAGTTCAGTATATCCACGTATATACGCGATTGTGTTAAATGCAACTAGCGTACATGCAGTAATCTTATGATTCAGTTAGCTTATCTTCAGTAAATGCATCAGAACATTATTAACCATATTAAAAGTAATTAGGTGCAGTAAAACAGAACATATCATCACACATGAGAAGCACACATGAACACCATGATATAAGGTGGAAACCCAATGTGGGTGAAAACCACCTGCTGCAAATCGTCTCTTTCTTCCTTTAATAAGAAACATCCTTTACAATGTACTGGTGCAGTCCTTTACCAGCACAAAGGTTGTAACCTGCAGAGAGCTACAACCCTCTCTCGTTCTCCAGCTTCTCCTGGAAGGGAGCTACAACCCCTTCAGCTCTTGTACTAGCTGATGTACTCGTACGTAGGTGCTGACCTATAGAAGGCTACAACCTTCTTTTCTTCAGGGACCACGTTTCATGAATTTTCAAACTGGATCCATAAGTACAAAACAATCACTGCTGCAATACAATCATCAACTTATACTTGCATCATAAATCTCTAAATCACCCAATACTGAATCACTAAAACTCTGTCATAAAAAACACAGAACACAAACCAGAGCCCAGAACTCTGCAACAACCACTAGAATCAACAGCAACCTGAAACACCAAATCTCATAATGCATACGCTACTTGACTATATCAAAACCGCGTGTATACGCGCTTTCACCAGAGACAACCCGTGTACATATCTAAAGATAATTATTTATACCTTCACTATCATATCCAACCCGAGACAAGCATCACAAATCTATAACCAACAATACTAGATCTTTCCACTTCGTCAGACGTCCCTTCCTTGCACACCCTCTTTGCCTAATGATCTTCTCCTTATATAGGTTAAGCTTCTCTCAATACCATGGTCCAAAACCATGTAGAAACAATACCATGAACCCAATACTTGGGATCAACCCTTCTGACGAGATACCGTGGTCCAAAAACATAGGTTCAAATACCAAGGACTAGACCAAAACATAAGTTTTCCCACATGTACGCGCTTTTCCTTGCATGAAAGTTCATGTATACGCATATGCGTCTTCAGAACATCCAACCCGCGTGTATACGCTTCTTTGTCACAATGAACCTGCGTATATATCTTTCTTGACCTGTTGTACTAAGATCTGTCCTCTGATTAAGATGCCATCACCTGTATCAAACCTCTGAGTGAGTTGCCATCAAGGACAACACTTGTATCATAATGCCAACACCAATATGTGTGATTGCCTTGATTTCTCCGCTTTGGAATCCTTTTATCTTTGATGGTGATTCAATTGTCAATTCTCTTAATCACAATCTCCCTCAACTAGATAACGATGTGATTCAACACTGTCAGAATCCACAATAATTCCTTGTGGATCATTCTGGTGAAATTGTAATATCAGTTGAAAATTCTTCACAAAAAACTATGATAATCTTCTATCTCATCTCATCGCTACCTCCTACTCCTCCTTCACGATGATTTTCATGTTGAATGTTGTAAAGGTTATTACAAGGTTGATCATTATATCTTGAATTTAAGATTTTGCTAGTGTGAACAATGAAGCCTGCAACTCATAATACTAAATACATATGTGATGAAAGGAATTCCATCCCACAAGTTCTACATTAATTCCACATACACTGCCCCTATAACCTATAATCCCTAAAATGCATAATATTTAACACATATGAAATTAAGATTTAAATCATGCGATAACAGGGATAGTTTCTTCAAAGCACACACTCTGCTCTATTACACGTAGATTCATTCAATCTACATTTTAAATTACAAATTGTGTCTTCACCACATGCACATAAAAATGTATTTCATTAACTAGTTTCAAATATATACAATACTTGGTCTGATTTCCAACATGGGCACACAACCTTGGCCTTTTTCTCCACATTCCATACTCACCTCTCCTCTCTACATGCTCGTAGGATTAAAATTATAGGAATAATTACATAGTTATGGATCATTCTGGTTCCTTGTTCTTCTCCATAGGTCTCTCAAATAGTTCCTAAAATCTCTTAATGATCCCTTGAGGATCTCAACAACAGTTCTATATTTAAATCCTGCCTTTATGAGCAGATTATACCAAATCTCTCAATCCACTTTTAACTCAACTAATTTCCTATTCTAAGATCTACTAATATCCAATATTTTTATGAGATTTTCACAAGTCTAACATCTCTCATATTCTCACATAATTGAGAATATTTACAAGTAAAACCTCACACACATATTTCTCACTCAAATTATAATACAAAATTTCCTATTAAGAAATCAAATTCATTATCAAACATCAGATCCCAGAAGTTAACCAAATATAGAATGTTTTTCTTGAGAAAGATGCTCCTGAATCAGAATATACCTAGGAAATGAAAGAACGTCTGAAAAATAGCTGTAGAGATGATTCAATCTGGGAATTGTATAAAGGACATCTACCTTTGCCATCCATGGTAGGAGAGAACTTCCCAAGTGAGAAGTTTGTTGACGATAGTGAGCCAAGAGATGATTTTGGATTTCAATGGGGCGCTGAACTTCCATATTATCTTCCATCACCACTAAATAGGACTTGAAAAGGAGTCCTTGAACCAAGTGTTGTGAAGGTAAATCCACTCTGCAGAGAGAGGCGATCCCTCTAGCCAAATGAGTTTGTTTAGCAACAAACTAAATAAACTAACATACACTTTCCTAGCTTATGTTTGACAAATTTAGAGATAAAGTTACTCACCTCGCTTTGATGCTAATCACTCAATCCTTTGGAGATGAATTTGAATCCTTTAATTCTAGGCTTTCTCCTTACTTTTTCTTCACATACGAGTACCTGCAAGAAAGGTCAAAGAGCTATGGAAGATACAAGAGCATATATGACATACATCAAACATAAACTACTTAATAGATCAAGGAGTATTAAGCTAAAAGCATAAGAATTTATAAAATTTTGGAAAGTGAACATCATATGTATATATTAATAAGCTAAAAATGGAAGCATACAACCTATGCTTTGGTGTTGGAGACCCCCTTTTGGTGGATGTCCAAGTCAAAGCAAAGTATTGATCTAGATTTTCATTAATGTCAATATGAAGCCAAGGAGCTATCAGAGCAGAGCTATCAAAGCAGAGAATAGAAGCAAGTGTAAGAGTAGAAGATTGAGTAGGAGCCACATCAGAGGAGCCATATTGGGAGTATTGCATGTAATGTATGCCCAAGAATAACCGAGAGGAAGAATTCATCAAAAGAAGCAAAGAGGAATTATAATGGGTCTTTGAATCTGGTTGAAGAATCAGAGTGAAGCTCAGAGAGAATCATCGATGTATGAATTTGCAGAAGGCAGGCTCAAAGAGAGGAAAAAAAGTGAAAGGCCGAAACCCTGAAGAAAACCCGAAACCATAGGAAAAAACAGTAAAGAAATGAATCAAAGTCAAAGTGAGAAGACAGATGAAGATTGAACGCACAGGATCTGTTGGATCTCGGAGATCAACAGATGAGGTTGAAGGAAATGATCAACCAATATTAAATCGCGCATACTGGTGTCAAGAAATGAACGACGTAGATTGATTTAAGCAGTAGCAGAAGAGGAATCCAGAGAAGGTGTCGCAACTATTGATGGTAGAAGATCTACAGTCATCAGGTACAAACAAGCTCGGGCATTAGTTAACAAAGGAAGGTGGATTTAAAGCTATAAGTGGGATTTCGGGCGGATGCAAAATGGTAAATGGTATTTATAGGAGAGCGCTTGATTCCATTCAATGGTTGACATGTAGCAACTAGAGGAGAGAGAAAAACCACTCATTTCAGGTGGGTAACTCTCATGCAAGTAGTCCACCCAGAATCATTGTAGACCGTCGGATTTTGGGTATTGAAATCTACGGTGGAGAATGGACCCAACTGCACCATTGTAATAAACCTTAAATGTAATATCAAATTTGGTTCATTCACAAGTCTTAAAGGAGTGTAATGATATAAATTGCCGATTGCGATAAGGCTTTGGACCCGACAGAGTTATTAACAACTGGTTAACAACATAATCACATCCGCTCTATTAGGAGCAGGGGAATCAACTATCGGCCATTGGATTTACTATGGGCATGACTTATAAAGACCTCCAGAATGTTGCGATTGTGATTGTGGGTTTAAAGGAATAACTCCGACTATTCATGATTGTTGCGATTGTTGTAAAGAATAAGTCTATTGTTTGAATAATAATAAATATGGCCTCTCTTCCTAATTGACATGTCCTGTGAGTATTGATGAATTCGAAGAGACAAAGGAAGTCGAAGAGTGAGCGTAGAGGAAGCTGGAAGCTCAAGCAAGAAAGGAGGAAGCCAAAGGTCAGGCGTATCAGGCATATAATACAGAGAACAAGGAAAGTTTAACGTTGCTGGCAAACTGTAAGAAAAAAGGAAGCCAAAGTTCTGGCAGAAGTGGAAGAAACAAGAGGACAAAAGTAAGTCATAGGTCCAGCAGGGTTGGGAGCAGAGAATTACAACCAAACAGATCCAGACAGTTTACAACAGAGGGTTGTAGCCCTTGAGGTTGGTGCCTTAGAATTGAAAGGATTGGTGTCCTAGGAGTTGGTGCTTCTAAATTCAAGGTTGGTGCCTTGACAAGATAGAGTTGGTGCTCTGGAGGTTGGAGCCTCACAAAGAGTCCAAGTTGGGGCTTGGCAACTGATTGAAGACCACAACACACACACACACACACACACACACACACACACACATTATATATGTATATCTGTATTGGTATATGTATTGTATATGCATATATATATTATATATATAATATTATATAATAAATATAAATATATAATATAGCATTGATTTTATTGTGAAGATCATATAATAAAAGCATTTTCCTGTTATCCTATTTCTGTGTTCCATATAAGATGTTTTTACTTGAAAAAATAATAATTGAAAAGAAATATTGATTCACCACCCCCCCCTCCCCCAAGTATTTCCAACAATTGGTATTAGAGCGGGCTTCTTCATATCAGCCTAACAACTTGAAGAAGGATTTTTATTCATGATGAGAAATAAAGAAGTGTCAGGAAGACCTCCTCTATTCAATGGCACAAATTTTGGCTTCTGGAAAAGGAGAATGTCCTACTACTTAATGTCCCTTGGACCTAAAGTTTGGCATTCGGTCTTAAATGAGTACATAACTCCTTCCACTCTTCCAACAGATCAAGATGAGAGGAAAGTCTAAGTTGCAAATTCAAAAGCCTTAAACTCCATCACTAGTGGAATCACTGATTCTGAATTTACAAAAGTCAAGAATTGTAACTCTACGAAAGAAGTATGGGATAAGATAATTAGCTTATACGACGAGGACTCCAAAGTCAAGAAGGAAAAGATTCAAACTCATAGAAGGCAATTTGAAAGTCTGAAAATGGATGATGAATAAGATATTGCATCATAATTTCTTTGAGTAGCTAAAGTGGTCAACTCTCTTAAAGGATTGGAAGAAAACATTGAAGAAAGCACCATTGTTCAAAAGGTCTTAAGATCTCTCCCAGATAGATTTGACTCCAAAGTAAGTGCCATAGAAGAAATGAAGCATCTAGATACTCTCAAGATGGATGAACTCCATGGAATCCTCATTGCCTATGAAATGAGCAAAGGTTGCCCAAGTTCTAAAGATGCACCATTCAAGGCCTCAAAATCAAAAAAGGGGAAAGAAAGGAATGTCAGTAGTGATGCTCCGATGTTGAATCTGAATTGGCGCAATTTGTATGAAGGCTGAAGAAAGGATCTAAGCTAAAAGGTAAATACCCTCTTATTTGTTTCAAGTGTGGAAAAATAGGTCATTATCCTGCAAAATGTCCTCATAAGCATGATAGTGATGATGAAGAAAATTCTAAGAGGATGGTATACAAAAAGAAAGGGTTCAATAAGAAGAATTTCCTCTCTAAGCAAGTGAGTTTGATGAAGATGAATTTGTAGTCATCAAAAAGAAATTAACTAACCAGTTCCCTCACCGCAAAGGAGGTAATGAAGAATCAGATGAAGAAAATGACCATGCTGGAAGCCAAGAAGTATTATTCATGGCATTCACAAATGATGATGACTCAGGGCTAGATGGAAATGTAGATGAATTGTTAAGAAGTGCCATTGAAGAAAATGAGAAATTACGGAATAAAATCATCTCTCTCAAGGTAGAAAACGAGGAAACAAAAAGAAGGGAAGATCTCTTGAAAAATAAGCTAAAAGAAAAAGAAGAAGCTTGTGAAGAACGTGAAGCCGAAATAGTATCTCTAAGGAAGGAATTGGAGCAAGTTAAAAAGGGTTGGAAAAGCTCTCAAATACTTGACACTATCCTAAATAATCAAAAACCTCAACATGACAAATCTAGAATAGGTTTTAAAGGACAATCATCAAGTACTAAGAATAATGCAAAAAGCTATGCCGACGTACTTTCCAGCAACCCAAAAGAAGGAAGATTATTTCATCAAAGGCTCATCCCAAATCCAAAGAATGAAGAGAGAGTAACTCCAAGGAAGAATGTTAATTCGAATCATGGATGTTACAACAAATACAAAACAGTATTTCATCAAAGGCCCATCTCAAATCCAAAGAATGAAGCGGGAGTAACTCCAAGGAAGAATGTTGATTCAAATCATGGCTATTACAACAAGTACAAAACTATCTTTTTTGGGCATTGTTTTCATTGTAAAAATTTTGGTCATCAAGCTAGACATTGCATGGCTCGTAAGAATAACACACCAAAATTGAAGGATCAAATAAACAAACCATATGGCCCCAAAGGGCAAGGACAAATCAAGACCTACAATTCTTTTGATCCCTTGGCCAAATTTGATCCGATTTGCTCATTATGTAATAATAATAGACACAATGAACAAAATTGCCCACTCAAAAGAGGAAAAGCAAGAAGTGAGAATCCCAACACGGATAAATGTGGCCTAGCTCTATGTGCTGAAAATAATGAAAATCATTGGTTTGTGGATAGTGGGTGCTCCAAACACATGACAGGGGACAAAGGGAAGTTTGTATCATTGAACAAAAAGGAAGGAAATGTATCCTTTGGAAGTGGATCTGCCAAAATTGTTGGAAAAGGCACTGTTACTCTTATTAATGAAAAAGGAAAAGTTCAAAATGCTTTGCTAGTAAACGGGCTCAAACACAACCTCTTGAGTGTTAGCCAAATCTGTGATCAAGGACATAATGTTGTCTTTAGCACCAAAGACTGCGAAATAAGGAACTCTTCCTCAGGGGAACTTGTGGCGAAAGGGGTTAGAACACCAGACAACATATATATTCTAAACAAGATTCAAGAAGATAAATGCTACTTAAGTCAAACAGATGAAAGTTGGTTGTGGCACAAGCGACTTGGACATACAAGCTTCGATAACTTGATCAATATCAGCAAGATTAAAGCAGTACGAGACATTCCAAAGTTATTCAAACAAAATCAAGGAGTATATGGCCCATGTCAACATGGAAAGCAAACTAGAACAAGTCACAAGACCAAGGAGTTCTCTACATCAAAGCCTTTGGAGATCATTCATGCTAATTTATGTGGACCAACTAGAACTCCGGCACTCCAAGGAGAAAGGTACTTTGCTTTATTTGTTGATGACTATACTAGAACGATGTGGGTATATTTTATAAAATATAAATCCGAAGCATTTGAGTGTTTTAAGAATCTTAAAGCTCTTGTGGAAAATGAAAAGGACTCTAAGGTTAAGTGTCTCAGAACAAATAGAGGGAGAGAATTCACATCAAAAGAATCTGATGAATTCTGTAAAATACATGGAATTAAAAGAGAACTCTCTACTGCCAGAACACCAAAGCAAAATGGGGTAGTTGAAAGAAGAAACCGAACAGTTCAAGAAATGGCAAGAACAATGTTAATAGCAGCTAACTTGCAGACAAAATTCTGGTAAGAAGCGGTCGGGACCGCTGTTTATACATTGAATCAGACTCAATTGAGAACAAATAATGAAAAGACTCCTTATGAATTATGGAATGGAAGACCTGCATCAGTAAAATACTTCCAAGATATTTGCAAGCAAGTGCTTCATAAAAATCAATGATGACTCACCAGGAAAATTTGATTCACGGGTTGACGAAGGGATCTTTCTTGGATATTCTATAAGAAGCAAAGCCTACAAGTGCTACAATAACCGACTACGGAAAATAGTGGAAAGCATTGACGTAAAAATTGATGAAGACCTTCCAGAAAAAGAAATTGAAGAACATGAAGTTGATCCTCTCATTGAAGAAGAAGAACCTGAAAAAGAAGAAAAAGACCAAGGAAAAACGAAGGAAAAAGAACCATCTCAAACCCCTTCAAAGATGAAATTTCTCCAAAATATCACCCAGAAGAGCAGATTATTGGAAATATGGATGAAGGGATGCAAACCCGAAGAAGGATGACTAGTACACCAAAGAAGAATGATATTGCTCTTCTATCCATGATAGAACCAAAAACATTTACTCAAGCAAGGATCCTCATTGGGTAAAAGCCATGGAAGAAGAAATGCCTCAAATTGAGAAGAATGAAACATGGGAGCTGGTACCTTGTCCAAAGGACAAAAACATAATAGGAACCAAGTGGGTGTTTAAAAACAAAATGAATGAAGATGGACAAATCATCATAAACAGGGCAGAGCTTGTTTGTAAAGGCTATTCACAAATTGAAGGAATTGACTTTGAAGAAACATTGCACCAGTAGCTGGTGTGGAAGCTATCAGGATGTTCTTGGCATTTGGTTGCTCAAAAGGATTCAACATCTATCAAATGGACATAAAATCAGCATTTCTGAATGGGGAACTCAAGGAAGAAGTCTACATGGAGCAACTAGAAAGGTTTAATCTAACAGAAGGAAAAGACTTTGTTTGTAAGTTGAAAAAGGCATTACATGGATTGAAACAAGCTCCTCTTGCTTGGTACGCAAGATTGGATCACTATCTACAACAACAAGGCTTCAAGAAGGGGGTGGCAAGAAGTCATCTCTACATAAAGACGGATGCAGATAAGTTACTAGTCACACTTGTTTATGTTGATGATCTAATTTTTGCTAGTAATAATGATGAGATGAGCCATGAGTTTTCTCAAAATATGTCAAAAGAGTTCGAGATGTCAATGATAGGAGAGTTATCTCACTTCCTTGGACTACAAGTATCTCAAACCACGGCAGGCATGTTTATATCTCAAGCCAAATATCTTAAAGACATGCTTAAAAGATGTGGAATGGAAGGCTGTGCACCCATGAGCATACCTATGACCACAAGTTGCAAATCGAGCAAAAATGATGACTCCCCTCCTGTAGATGCAACTCATTACAGGTCAATAATTGGAGCCCTTCTGTACTTAACTGCTACGAGGCCCGACATTATGCAAGCAGTAGGAATGGTGGGAAGATTTCAATCAGCTCCTAACAATCCCATTTGTTGGTTGTAAAAAGAATTCTCAGATCCCTGAAAGGAACTCCTAATTTCGATCTTTGGTACCCTAAGAGCTCAACTCTTACTTTGACTGCATACACCGATGCTGATTGGGCCAGAAGTGTCGATGATCAGAAAAGTACTAGTGGTAATGCATTCTTCTTGGGAGACTGTTTAGTATCTTGGCTCAGCAAAAAACAGACATCCATATCACTATCTACAGTTGAAGCTGAGTATATATCTGCCGCAGATTGTTGTACTCAAATACTATGGATGAAGGAAGCTCTAAAAGATGTCAACATAGGTACAAACCAACCAATTACCATCTATTGTGATAACACAAGTGCGATCAGCGTCAGCAAAAATCCAGTGATGCACTCAAAGACCAAACATATAGCAATCAAGTATCATTTTTTTCGTGAACAAGTAGCTGAACAAAACATCATCTTGGAATATATCAATACTAAGGAGCAAATAGCTGATATTTTCACAAAACCTCTTCCTCGAGAAGCATTTGAACATCTTCGTCAAAAGATGGGGGTTATCTCTTTAGCATCACTTAAGTTGATTCATAAAGATGTTGCAGGACAGGGGAGCAGTTTGACAGGGGGAGTCCTTGTGCACTCCTTTGCCACTGATGTCAAAGGGGGAGAGAAGAAGAATATTGTCATCAATGACAAAGGGGGAGAGAAGAAGAATATTGCCATCAATGACAAAGGGGGAGATTGTTGATCTAGATTGTCATTAATGGCAATATGAAGTCGAGGAGCTATCAGAGTAGAGCTATCAAAGCAGAGAAGAGAAGCAAGTGTAAGAGCGGAAGATTAAGGAGGAGCCACATTGGAGGAGCCATATAGGGAGTATTGCATGTAATGTATGCCCAAGAAGAACCGAGAGGAAGAATTCATCAAAAGGAACAAAGAGGAACACGCATCAGGAGGAGAAACCAGCGGAAGAGGAACACGCATCAGGAGGAGCATCTCATATAATATATGCCAAAGAAGAACTATCGGAATCCAAAGGGAAGACCGATCAGAGGAGCAAGAGAAGCATAGAGGAAGAGTCGTTTGAAACCACGAGAAGCAAAGAGCGGAGAGACGTTACTCTGTGTAACTGCGTTCAACGGTTAACCGACGGGTTTGTAATAGTGGCAGTGGTTATCGGGCAGACGCTAGGCGGTAAGTGGTATTTCGAGGAGAGCGCCCGATTCCATTAACCGAGCGACACGCAGCACTCGACTGGAGAGAGAAAACCGCTTTATCGGGCGAGTATTCCTCTTGCAAGTTATCCACCCGAAATCAATATCAACCGTCAGATCAAGCGGGGTTGATTGAATGGCGGAGATCTTTTGATCAGTGCTGATGGTTGGGTGTAATATCAACCGTCAGATGGGATAGTAAGATCTACAATGGAGGATTGATCCAAAAAAGGCAAACATCGGAAAATGTGCAAAGGCTGTAAAAAGGCGGAAAAGGTAAGTTACACTCATGATTATTGTGTATTTCTATTATATAAACATTATAATAGAAATAGTGCGGATATAAAGATTTCATATGGTTAAAATCTATATAACCAATGTTATAGAGTGGGAAGGTTATATATGTATGCGGATCCGCTGCAACATTATAATACGACCTATTGAAATATCGCATCCGCCATATCGCAAGCCTCTTGTAAAGCCTTGCCACATTCAAAGCGTCGATTGCGATATAATTGCAGACCCGACTACACCATTATAGCATGGCTTAATCAAATGTCGCATCCGCAGTAATCGCAATGTACAAAGGAATGTCAAACCGGTGATTGCGATAAGGGTGTGGACCTGACGGACTTATTAATAATTGTTTAATACCATATCGCATTCGCTTCGTTGGCAGTTGGGAATCGGCTATGTTATGTGCGAACCTCCGAAAGCTACGATTACGATAAAAGGATGACGTGGCATGTGGGACCTCTATATGGGTATAGCCTATTCTATATGATTTCCGTGAATATGGAAGACTCTTCACTATGTTTTTTAATATTCAAGTCAATCGGCCTTCTTCCACTAAACATGTCTTTCCATCCGTGAAACTCATATAAATCTACAATAAGACGTATCATTTCGAATGATCTATTATGGGCATCAATCACAGAATAGAACAGTAGTTCACAACTCGTGATGATGAATTCCTAGAGACAGAGGAAGCCGAAGAGTGAGCGCAGAGGACGCTGAAAGATCAAGCGAGCGTTGAGGAAGCCGAAGCTCAAGCGAGCAAGGAGGAAGCCAAAGGTCAGGTGTATCAAGGATATACAACAGAGAACAAGGAAAGTTTAATGTTGCTGGCGAACTGTAAGAAAAAAAGGGAGCCGAAGTTCTGACAGAAGTGGAAGGAACAGGAGGACACAAGTAAGTCATAGGTCTAGCAGGGTTGGGAGCAGAGAATTACAACCAAACAGATCCAGACAGTTACAGCAGAGGGTTGGAGCCCTTGAGGTTGGTGCCTCAAAACTGAAAGGATTGGTGTCCTGGGAGTTGGTGCTCCTAAATTCAAAGTTGGAGCCTTGACAAGACAGAGTTGGTGTTCTGGAGGTTGGAGCCTCACAAAGAGTCCAAGCTGGTGCTTGGCAACTGATTGAAACCATATATATTATATATATATATATTGTACTTGATTATTGCAAAGATCACATTAATAAAAGCATCTATTCCTGTTATCTATTTCTGTGTTCCACATAAATGTTTTTAACTGATAAAAATAATAATTGAAAATAAATACTGATTCACTCCCCCTCTCAGTATTTCCAACAAATAACGCATTATCTTGCAAGAAAAAAATGACAGAAAAAATGACATTTTAGAAGGAAAACCCAATCTATATTAACTCTCATAAATGGTTACATGACTCAAAATCCAAAATTATCCTTTATAGATGAGGTTGTACATCCAAGATTCGAAAATCAAACTTTATACATGAGGCTTTACATCCAAAATCAGCCCTTGTATGTGGTTATATGTGCTGAAAATGAAATAAAATATGAGCTAATGACAAGTACAATTAGATATCTTATAACCATCATCCTCATCTTCATTAACAAAAATAGAACAAGGTGTTTTTTTAGCAGAACTAGAGTGTGGATTGATTAGAGATAAATTAGTTTGTTGAATGATTAGAGATAAAGTTTTGTGGTAGATTAAATCATTTTTGCCATGGAAGAACTCCACACCCTTCTTGTGTGCTTGAGTGATCCTACAAAAGGAAAAAAAGTAACGGAAACAAGGCAAATTTGGCTGAAAACAGGACAAATTTAGACTAAAACATCGTCAAGACGTTTTCGTGGCGTTTCCAAATCAATAAATGCCACCCAAGCATTTCAGTCGTGTTTCAACGCATTTCGACATTTCGAGTACAAGTACGCGTGCTTGGGGGTTATTTCCTGCAACATAGCATGTTTAAGCTTTGGCACATGACAATGACATCCTATGCATGTTGTGGCACATGAGGCTAGGACACTTGCACTGCTTACCGATCCCAAGGGAGATTGTCATTGGCCTCCCAAATTTCAACATTGAGTGCAGGGCATGTCTAAAGGGTGTGCACTTGGCAAGAACGCCAAGGTTGCTTTTCCAAGCAACGAGAGGAGGTCCAAGGGGATCTTGGATCTCATTCATTTAGATATGTGTGGATTGATGTTAGTGGCATCAATGCAAGAAGCACTACACTATGTCACATTCACTAATGACCACTCCAAGAAAACCTGAATCTTCTTCATGAAGACCAAGGATGAGATCATTAGTCGATTACAAGAGTTAAGGCCCAGGCAGAGGAACCAAACAAGCAAGAATATTGATCTCCCTCTTGAGTCTTGATCAGATGGGACAATGAGGGAGAGTACACCTCCAATGACGTCAAGGATTTCTGCAAGGATAGACTGATCAAGGCTCAAGAGGGAGATGATAGTCTTGTACAACCCTTAGCAAAATAGGTTGCGTAGATAAATAATTGATCAATCATTGATTCTGCCACGGTAATGATATATGACTAGAATCTGCCTATGTTCTTTGGGTAGAAGCATGTAACACTACAGTTTATAACAAGAGTACTCACAGGATATTGAGGGTCAAAACTCTTGAGGAAGCATTCATAGGGGTAAAGCCAAAGATAGGACACTTGAGAATCTTTGGTTGTCCAGTATGCATCCATGTGCCTGTGGAGAAGGGGGCGAAGTTGGAGCCTTTAGGAGAGAAGGGAAATTTGTTGAGTGCAGCAAGACCTTGAAAGCTTATAGGATCTTCATACTAGCGTAGAGGAAAAGAATTGTGAGCAGAGATGTTAAGTTGAAGGAGAACTTGGCAGCCCGTCAGTCTCATGAGTTGCCACTAGCAATGTCAGAGGACAAGGAGCAAGAGCTCAATAGCTCCTTCCAATTCAGTCAGGAGACCCGAGTGGTTTGAGCAGACATTGAGGGATGCTAAAGAGCATGTTGAGGCTCCTAGGAGCACATTCAGGGAGAGCAAGCCTTCGAAGAAATTTCCAAACTACATGGCACTAATGAGTAACATCATTAATGGAAAGCCAGTTCTAGGTGGTGTTTCAAGAAGTGTCTTCTTTGCTAAGAGGAAGTGTTGATGTTTATAGCATCAAACAAGTACACTTCGCACAGGTCTACCAAAGCCTTCAACCATAGCAAAATTACTTTACTTAAAAGGTTTATTGAAGGAATTGTTTTTAATAAGAAAAGTGACTTTAATCTAATGAAATGCAAAGGTTTTGCATTACTGAAATAGATGAATCTCAACAATTAATCCCAAGTGAGTTGAGATCTAATCTCAACCATCGATCACTTTGGAGATTAGAGTTATGGATACAGTCAACAACTCAAGCTTATAAAAGCAAGGCTCAGTGAAGGAGAAAGAAACACAATGAACAAGAGATTGAGTCATAAATGATAGTGATTCAAGATCTCATTAAGGGTGACAAAAGGAATTTCATCCAAAGTTCAAGTCCAAGGGATGAGAGTGTAAGCAGGAGAAATATGAAAGAAAATGATTCAGCCACCAAACAGATCAAGAGTACAATGGCCAAGTTGTTGATTCAGTCACAAAGGAGAGTAATTCAAGGAGATTTCAACAAGAGTGATAAGGAAGTTTCATCCAAAGATCAAGTCCAAAGGAGGAGAGTGTAAACGGGAGAAATATGCAGCAAAAGGATTCAACCACCCAGCAGGACAAGAGTAAAATTGCACAGGTGCTGCATGGAGTTCGTGCAATAAGCCAAGATTACAGCCACATAGGTACTGCACAGAGATCATGCAGTAGATTAAGAGTACAGCAGCACAGGTACTGCGCAGAGTTCGTGCAGTAGGCAGAGAGTACAGCCGAACAGGTACTGCGCAGAGTTCATGCAGGCTGTGAGTGCAGTCATACAGTGCGGTCATACAGTTGTATTGATGCCGTGCAGGGTTCATGCAACAAGTCGATAATGCAGCTGTACAGCTGCACAGGTGCTGTGCAAGGTTTGTGCAACAGGCCATAAGGGCAGCAAGTTCGGAGGGTTGATCTAGGAAATCTTGGTGGATCGTACAAACCATAGAGAGGTGCCCAGTAAAAATCACAATTTTTGTTGTAGCTTACATTTATTTTTCTTCGTGGGCAGTTTATTTTCCTAGTTAGGAAAGCCCTTGTATGCTGAAAAGTATTTTAATGAAACAGCAGATAATAGATTTAAAGGGCAAAAATTTATAGGTGCATCTGTTCGAGATTGATGTTATTAGTTTGGTTCCGTTGTAATTTTTTATTTACATGTCAAAATTCCAGCAGTGCTTTTCTTCAGTAGATCTGCAGCAATAATTAATTTATAACAAAGTATTTCTCAGAGAATGATTAGCCAGTAGCTGGGGTTAAAAATTAACAGAAAAATATCAACACATAAAACTAATATTGTTTTGAAGTTAAGGAATTCAAGTCTCAATATGCTTTATTAAGGTCTGTAGTTATTGTATGTTGAAAAGATGAGTGAGCATTGCACACGAGTTTAACATACGAGTGTGCTATGAAATGCAATTGATATGAATCATGATGAGTAAGATTAACAGACAAAATTTATTGACTATATATATATATATAACTTTATAAGTTGGTGGAGCTGCAAGAGTACAGTCTATCATTGTAAGGTGTACCCAGATTTACCAATTGAATTCTTATCCTCCAATATCTACTTTGATTACCTTTATATGTGTATTTTTTATGTAGATTGATTCCTCTTTCTCACATGATGATCCTACACCATTTGTTTGTAAATGCAACACACATGCACTGACATTTTATCCAACAAGTTCAAGACAATTTTACCATAGTTGAGCAGAATATATCTGAGCTTAGGGAGTTTGTTTGAAGTTGTACACATTTGTTCATGTTCATCCAATTTTAGTTGAGATAGCCAAGTTTAAGTGAACATTTATTTTGACCATACCAAACTAAGTCTTAAACATGCCACTCATTTTGATGGTTAGCCAAGATAACTCAACCACTTCATAGGTACTCAATAGTCCTGTTACTGTGGCTGATATGTTCTCACATTTGAGAAGAAAATCATCAAATGGGGATAGCAAGTTCAAGATGGATATAAGAGAGTATGAGATGCAATAAGACCCCAGAGTTACACTAGAGCTTAGCTTACCTAAGAGCTTAGCAACAAAACATGGAATCGAATGGAAGGTGAAACTACTATCTTCAGGACATCAATCACCTTCAAATTTCAGTTATTACACTTGTACTATAGTTTGCCAATTCCTCATCACTTGCCAGGAAGTGGAGTACTTGATCAGCAGAAAAGAAGGATAAAGAGATTAAATTGTGCATGCACTTTCCATCAAATAAGCTATAATATTACAAGGGTGAGCACATTGGCAGGATATGGAACACGGAAAACTTGGAGGTGTCCTTAAATGCAATATCTGGCAAAAGAGGATATAGTGAGGCTTCTACCAATGGAACATTACCATCAAGATCAAATTTGGTTCATCTTTCAATACTCTTCAACCCCAAGGGAATATTAATGATATAGAAATTCAATTTCAATATTATGGCAAAGAAGAAGATGCGAACTTATTTATTAGCACGTGGAGTGATTGTGTTACAAATCACTCTTTGACACCCTGCAACCACAACTTCATATACATGTGCTTCATAGACAGCAATATTGGTTATGTGCTTCATAGACAGCAATATTGGTTAGCTTGCAATACAACCAAAGTTCACCATCAACAACCAGCCATGCAGAAAAAGTTACACATGGTTAGTGCCACTTGCTAACTAATCAAATGCTTGACAGATAAGAGGTAGTAAAGCTGAGAAATGTAAAGGAGGACCTAATAAGTGAACAATTGATCACCTTATCCATGAAACAAAAGTCACACATAGTCTTATGACGTGTTTCACTAAAATATGACTCACTCTCGCAAGATCATCGCCACTCATAACAAAATAAAGAAAAAAAGAAAAAAGAATAAATGTGGAGGTTGTGACCCCCTAAAGACTGTAACCACTAAATGATATGACATCATAGTGTACCTACTTAATAATGATTTGGCCCCCAAAATGTCAGGTCTGCGAAAAGGCACAGTACCATAAAGTAATTATTGAATAATGTTGTGTTACCCACCAAAAGTGGGTACCCTTAGGAGAGGTGTACTTCTACTCATCTTCTTCCAGCCGGCAGCCCCTGACAGCGACCTTGTAGCTGATGTGATGTGCCACATCATCTTCGCCACTTGTATCAATGGAATGTGTCCTCACCCATTTGTCGGGAGCACATGTTAGAAGGTCGGGAAGCTAACCCAAAAGGTATGTTTTTCATTGCGTGATCGGGTGCTTATGCTTCGTTTTCATTTGGGCATTTTGGCATGGATTATTGGGTGACTTGGAAGAAGGAAGGGCTTTGACCGTGGTTTTGTCACGTCACCTTAAATGGTGGATTAATCTTCAATGCTAGTCCCGTGGGATCTCCCCTGGAAGGGCACTACTTGGGAAACCCCATTTTTGGTAGCGTGGTCCTATTTCTCCATTCCATATTTTCCACTCCCCTCCCCACATCACAAACCCTATTCCACCATTTCCCTTCTCTGGGTCCACATGACCATTGGGTCAACAAGTTATGGCATACCCCCTCACCTTGTCCACATATCTAGGTCGGACTTAGAAATGTTGTCACGGAGGTTGATGCAGCTAAAAGAAAGTTAAAAACATATCATGGCCACAAGCAAGAAACAAAAGAAAGAGAAAATCACAAATGCAAAAGATGGTCGAAGCATTAATAATAGCACGTGGGAAAAAGCCAAGTATGAGCTCCACCCCTTATCATTATGGCCAACACCCTTGCTCCTTAGGCCATTGATTGCCCCATCACATCATTAAAGGAACCCATGCATGTCCCACCCCCTGGTGGGTGATGAACTACCCCACCTATAAAGGAGGTAATAACTACCATACATCATTCACAGCATGCTCTCACTTCCTAGAGCTTTGAGCAGTAATACAAAGAAAATTTAAGAAAAAGCGAAAGGCAAATAAAGAGGGGTGGAAAAACAAAAGTTGGAGTAACTCATGCAACCATGATTCCTCCCTCCTCACATTTGTATACCCAATATGTGGACTTATACCCAATATGTGGACTTCCTCATCATTGCTACCCCTTGGCCCATGCCATTTGGCTCTGAGAGCCCCCTTATCCCCATACATTCCATCATTATTCATATGCCACCTATTGATTGAAGGATGTACCAGGGGCATGTATTTCCACTCAGGGGTTGGGAACACTTAATAGGATCGTCTATTAGCCACTCCTACATAAGGAGTTAACAATATAGCAAAATACCCCAGCACATAAGAAAGAAAAGTTGGGATGATTTCTAGAATAGTGGCAAGAAAAAAAAACCAAGCAACATTGATCATGAGCCCAAGCCTAAAGAACAAAGTATAGGGAAATTTGAAACAAAGGCCAAAGCATAGACATGGTTGTATCCCCCAAAAAAGAAGGTATGCAATCAACCAAATTTAATTAAAAGGGATGGAGATACTAATGGATTGCCAACTTTAGTTGTCACTACTAGTGCAACCCTTGATGGCGAAAATGGAAAGTATCTTGACAGTGAAAATGGTGAAATTGGATCAGACAATGGGCCACTGAAAAGTGGAAGTATTTATAAGCCACCAACATGTCAAGCTGAAGCACCTCTTCAGAATGAGTTTAGACCAATGCAAGCTCGACATTAGGCCCAAAAGTTGCAATCTTCCCAGAGTAGGCGACCCAAGTACAAGAAAGAACTACATAATGATGAAGAAATATATGAGCAACATAGTGACCAACAGGCTATTAATGACAAATCTGGGGTTGTTGATGGTGTTCATGACAAGAATCAAATTTTGAGGAAACTCATTCACATTGAGGTCCTAAAAAAATCAAGCTCAAAACCCTTGGACAAACCTATAGAGAGTACTACTACATTTGTGGTTTCTGTTCAGGGAGAGCCTGTTTTGTCAGTTGAAGACGTTGGCATTTCTTTAGTTGCAGGCACTTCAATTTGCAGTGATCCTCAAAACTATACTCTTGGAGCTCCATTTAAAAAAGGGACCACAACTAATGTGGGGACCACCCTATCTGGAGGCAACAGCGACTATATTGTAAAAAGAATTAACAGGGAAATTACTCTAGAAAAGGTTCAATGATGCAAATGGTGGACTGGGTACCGATGTAGAAAGCACGCCTGTAGGACAAAATCCTTCCCATACCGAGCCATTGGAACTAATACAAAGAAAAATATTAGTGGGGGAAAGCCTGTGAATGAAAGCTTACCTTTGCAAACGGGATGTACACCTATTGAAATGGATGAAATGCCAAATTCTAAGTTGGAATTGCATTTTAATGATAGATTGTATTCCGATACTAGATCCACTTCAGCTTACAATCTGCCTTTGGGTGTTGTAACTATTACTAGAAGTGACAAGAGTGTGTTTGTCGATATTCCTAATGACAAGAGTGTTGGAGATGTTGATGAATGACAAGAATTTACTAGTTGGTCCTTTTATGGGTGTTGAACCATATATTAGAAATGAAGAGTTAGCATCTAAAAAGTTGCTATTGACATGAATGTGTGGGTCAACGTTCAGCCGATGGAAGTTTGGGGTAATGGTTACATACAGACTACTGGGAAGACCATGCAGCAAGATGCCCATTTCCAGGGAATTCCATTGTTATCAATGTTGGTTAAATTGATGCCACATTAGCTGAACAATAATCGTCTTGTACAAAACCGCATATGTCATGAACAAACACTTAGCTTGGAACAGGTGAAAGAAAGCCAGAGGCTTGTTAAAAGACATGATAAACAAGGATACAATCACCAAATGAAGAAGGCACTTTTGGTGCACTTTTCAAATTTATTTTGGTCCAAGGAACTGACACATGATGAAGTAGTCATTGCTATGCAAATTTTGATTCTTCTTATGTTGATTCATGCCTTCCAAAATGGTCATGTTATTGATCCTTCTATTATAAAAACTATTGTTGAGAAGATGATTGATCCACTTGAAAGGATAAGTGCAAAATACAGTGAGCCTTTAAAGACAATTTTTGCAGCTAGCAACACTCTTGCTGAAGTATCTCCTTAATGATCTTGTGGACCGTAAAAAGGAACTTGAAAATTTAGTGGCAAACTCTCTCACTCAAAAGGTATTAAAATTTGGGTACCAGAGGACAAGTGGTTCCCTAAGGCTTTGATCTTTGGCCTAGGGAAAAGTGTCCAAATTTATTTTTTACTTTTCTCCTAAAGTAACTTTATAAGTGGTAAAGTCAATTTAATTTAAAAGTGACTTTATAAGTGGTAAAGTTACATTCTAATTTAAAAGTGACCTTAGAAGTGGTAAAGTTACATTCTAATTTAAAGGTGACTTTATTAAAGTGAATGAAGAATTAGAAAGTGAAAAAGTGACTATGGAAATAAAAGGCTAAGTGGGTCTTTATTTAAGTGGGTGAGTTAAAAAATAGAAAGTGAGAATTAAATGCACATTTATTCTCATCCCTAGATCTAAATGGATCTCAGCCATTAGATCTTAGGGTAACCCAAAAAGTCATTTAGAGAATAAAAGGAGAAGAGAAGAAGAAAAGATCATTCATTCTTTCAGCATTTGAGAGAAAGAGAAGAGAGAGAAAGGAGAAAATTTCTGAGTAGTGAGAAAGTGAAAGAGAGTAGCAAGAAGCCATTTCAGCGAATCTGGGCAGCAGCATTTATTGGCACGCATCCCAAGGAAAATCATACAACAGGAGAAATGCACAGAAATCAAGGAAGAGGGATAGCAAGTTTTGGGCACATTTTTCGAAGCTGGTCGTACAACATTTAATGTTGTTTTATTGCTGTAAAAAAATCTGTTTTGGCTATTTGTTGATTGGCATAATTTTCGAGGCGGAGTTCAAGCACAGAAATCGAGATTTGTCGTTGCTGGAATTTTTACTGTGTATTTCTATTTCTCTATAAAAGCATTTTCAAAAATAAAGAAGAGCTCTCAAACTGGTTTTCCCCAAGAGTTGTAGGGGGTTTTCCCATGGTCACATTGACCAAAAATCATTGTGTTATTTTTTGTGTGTGGCTGTCATAATTTTGTTGTGTTTTATTTCTGCAATTTCAGCAGTTGTAAAATCTCTAAATTTGTGTTTTCAGAAAAATATTATCATTTCTAGATTTTAGAATTTTTATCATGCTTGGATTTAAAACTAAATGCATGGAGTGATAAAGAAAACTGATAATCGGAGTGGGGGTTGAAATTTCTTCATGTTATCAGAGGTTGGTTGGCTGAAAAGTGCAGTTTGGGACAGCAAAGTGAAAATTACAGCAAGTTGATTTTTACACAGAAAACAGAAACCTCTACCACAGATTTGAAAATTTCAGTTTGATAGGACAGTGAAACATGTCTTTGGGTTTGAGAGTTGAAGACAGGTTGGATGGGCAGAACAACTACAGTGCGTGGAAGGAGAGAAGCCAGAGCATCTTTGAAGAAGCAAAAGTCTGGGGCATTATGGTAAATACCACACAGAACCCAATAGCAGTACCTCCTGACCTTGTACAATTGGCAAAGTTTAACAAAAAGAATGCTAAGGCAAAAAGATTGATTCTGGAAGGAATTAAAGACCATGTCATTCCTCATGTGAGAGGAAAGACTTATGCACATGAGATGTGAACAGCCTTGACCAATCTTTACCAGAGCTCAAATGAAAACAGAAAAATGGTCCTAAAGGAGAAACTTAATGCCATTAAAATGGCTAAGACTGATATCGCTACAGCATACCTCACAAAGATCACTTCAGTGAAAGATGAGTTGCCAGCTTGTAGGTGAGATCATTGCACCCACTGAGTTGGTAAGAATTGCTTTGAATGGTCTTCCCAAGACTTGGGAGAATTTTGTGGATGGCATTGTTGCAAGGGAAAACCTTCCCGGTTGGGAGAGGTTGTGGGATGATTGCATTCAAAATGAGATAAGAAAAAACCATCTTGGGGCAATCAAACAAATGGAGGAGGATGACAATGTGGCATTATTAGCAGGAGGCAAAAAGGGCAGAGCAAAGAAGCAAGCTTCCAACAGTGGGGGCAAAAGCAAAGGTAAAGGCAAGCAGCAGAACAAGGAGAAGGACTATTCCAAAGTCAAATGTTAAAATTGTCAAAAGTTCAGACACTATGTTGTTGTGTGTCCGGAGAAGAAGAACAAGAAAGGGAAAGACAAACCCATGGCAGCTTCTACAAAGATAGAGAGCTTCTCAGAGAGATTTGATCAGGAGTTTGGGTTCATAGCTTGTCAGGCCACTAGTGCAGGATCACCTGCCATACAAGTTCAGAAGGAGTGTGCCTTCCCCGCTACTAGCAAAGCATCTTCTAGCATTTGGTATGTTGACAGTGGCACTTACCGCCACATGACAAGAGTCAGAGAGTACTTCTCAGAGCTTTCAAAAAGGTGATACGGATATGGATGTAGTACTTGGTGATGACAGCATTTAAAGAGCAGTCAGTGTGGGGACATTGACATTTGATAGGGGACCCAAACCTCCCTTGAAAGTGTCAAATGTTCTATATGTGCCTAGAATGAAAAAGAACCTGATATCCGTCTCAGCACTTGAGGATAGAGGGTATGATGTGTTGTTCAGGAGAGGGAAGGTGCTTATATATCCTAGGGGAACTCCAGCTTCTTCAGCTAGAGAGATTGGTGTGCATCATGCCAAGGTGTACAAGTTCTCATTCCAGCCCCTGATGGCATTGAGTAGCAGCACCCGAGGCAGGACCGGCAGCAGATCTAGCAGTTCAGTGTTGTGTGAGATCTAGCACCGCAGGATGGGGCACATGTATGATGGGGCCTTGAGTACATTGCGGGAGATCCCCACTGGTGTGCCAAATTTCATTTCTGATCACCTTGATGTATGCAGAGGATGTGCTATGGGGAAGTTTGCGAGATCCCCTTTTCCTAGCAGTGACAGCAAAGCGACCGGGATCCTTGACTTGATTCATACCGATGTGAGTGGTCGAATGTCTCATGTATCCTTGAGTGGCTATGAGTATTATGTTTTATTCATTGATGACCACTCCAGGAAGACCTGGATTTATTTCTTGAAGACCAAGAGTGAGGTCTTCAAGCGGTTTCAAGAGTTCAAAGCTCTTGTGGAGACCCAGACAAGTAGGAAGATCAAGGTCCTCGGGTCGGACAATGGAGGGGGTATACACTTGGTGAGTTTGTTGATTTTTGTGTTGAGGCAGGCATCAGGAGGGAGTTCATAGTTCCTTACTACCCCCAGCAGAATGGGGTTGCAGAGAGGAAGAACAGATCCATTACAGGGGCTACCAAAGCCATGCTTCATGATCAGGGGTTACCTTTATTTTTGTGGACAGAGGCCTGCAACACTGCTGTGTACTTGCAGAACAGGAGTCCACATCGTGCCTTGGGGAATGTGACTCTAGAGGAGGCTTTTTTTCTGGGAAAAAGCATGATGTTCGGCACTTTCGTATCTTTGGATGCTTTACATATTCCTATGTCCCCAAGGAGAACAGGACCAAGCTAGAGCCCACTGCAGACAAGGGCATCTTTGTGGGTTATAGCGAGACCTCGAAAGCTTATCGGATTTATATTCCTGCGCAGAGGAAAGTGGTTGTCAGGCAGGATGTGAAATTCGAGGAGGAGAGAGCTTTCAGGAGGTCACGGGAGTTAGAGTATCCAGAGTAACCAAACCCTCAGGAGCAGCTAATTCAATCAAAGGGATCTAGTGGTCAGGGATCATGAGGTACGTCGATTACAGTGTCAGGGCCATCAATGAGCAGTGGCTCTCAGAGTCAGGTGGGTGGTTCTTCAGGCAGTCCGTAGAGCAGTTCACAAGGTAGTCCACTATTGGACAGTTCGCACGGTACTTCAGCATCTACAGGCACAGGTTCAGGCATGAGGTCAGTTGACAAGCCTTCAGGAGTTCAAGCTTCTGAAGATGATGAGGATTATTTCACTCCGGTGGGAGACGTATGCTAAGGGAAGAGGACACCCAAGTGGCTTCAAGATACCTTGCGCGAGGCCACATCAATTGCTAGGCCAAAGAGACAAGTTAGAGAGAGTAAACCACCTGAGCGGTTCTGTAGTTACATGGCATTGGTAACAAGCATTGGTAACAAGCATTGTTGACTTCGAGCCTTCTAGTTATGAGGAGCCAGCCAGCCAGCAGGTCTGGAGAGAGGCCATGATGGAGAAGTATTCTTCTATTATGAAGAACGATGTTTGGGAGGTAGTGTTGAAGCCTGAAGGTAAATCAGTTGTTACTTCCAAATGGCTCTACAAGATAAAGCATGCTGCAGATGGCAGCATCGAGAAGTTCAAGGCTCGATTTGTGGCGAAAGGGTTCTCACAGGTAGAGGGAGTTGACTATGAGGAGACCTTCGATCCCGTAGCTCGGTATACATCTATTCGCTCCATTATATCGATTGCAGCAAAGATGGGTTGGAAGATCCACCAAATGGATGTGAAGACTGCATTTCTCAATGGCTTCATTCAGGAGGAGGCTTATATTGAGCAGTCGCAGGGCTTTGAGGTGCATGGGAAGGAGTCCCATGTATGCAGATTGAAAAAGGCACTCTATGGCCTGAAGCAAGCTCCTAGAGCTTAGTACTCGAGGATTGATACATTCTTGCAGCAATTGGGTTTCACAAAGAGTGAGCCTGATCCGAACCTATACTTCATTGTGGTGGGTGAGGAGCCTCTCATTTTGGTGTTGTATGTTGATGACTTGATCATCACTAGATCAAAGAGACTCATTGAGCGCTGCAAGAGAGATCTTGCTTCAGAGTTTGAGATGAAGGATATCGGCTTGATGCATTATTTTCTTAGATTGGAGGTGTGGCAAGAGGAGGGGCATTTCTTCCTGGGACAAGGGAAGTACATTGTGGATATTCTTAGCAGATTTCACATGGAAGACTGCAAACCCATGTCTACACCTATGATCACTAACAAGAAGAAGCTTCACACTTCTAATTCCGAGTTGGTGGATCCTATTCTATACAGACAGTTGATTGGTTGTTTGATGTATTTGGTCAACACTCGACCAGATATATGTTTTGCAGTTAACACTATGAGTCAGTTCATGTGTGAGCCCAGGAGAGTGCATTGGTAGCTGCAAAACACATTTTTCGTTACTTGCAGGGGGCAATGGATTTTGGTTTGGATTATAGACAGGGTGATGGAATGAGACTGGTAGGGTACACGGATTCAGATTGGGCAGGTTGTGCTTCAAATAGGAAGAGTACTTCCAGGTGTTGTTTTGGGTTGGGTTCGGCAGTTGTGTCGTGGATCAGCCGGAAACAATAGTCAGTTGCATTGAGTTCAGCTGAGGCAGAGTATATGGCTGCTAGTTTGGCTAGTTGTTGGGCCATATGGTTTCGCAAGATGTTGTTTGGTCTATTTGGTCAAGCATTGAGACCTTCAGTAATTTACTGTGATAATCAGAGTTGCACAAAACTCATGGAAAATCTAGTTTTTCATAACAAGTTAAACCATATTGAGATCAAGTATCACTTCATTAGAGACTATGTCCAAAAGGGAGTTTTCAAGCTTGAGTACAATTCCACAAATAAGCAAGAAGCAGACATTTTCACCAAAGCCTTACCACGCAGCAAGCATGTATAATTCAGAGACAAGATGGGAGTGGTGAGGAACACTTTCCTCGGTAAGAGGGAGTGTTAAAATTTAGGTACCAAAGGGCAAGTGGTTCCCTAAAGCTTTGATCTTTGGCCTAGGGAAAAGTGTCCAAATTTATTTTTTACTTTTCTCCTAAAGTGACTTTATAAGTGGTAAAGTCAATTTAATTTAAAAGTGACTTTATAAGTGGTAAAGTTACATTCTAATGTAAAGGTGACTTTATTAGAGTGAATGAAGAATTAGAAAGTGAAAAAGTGACTATGGAAATAAAAGGCTAAGTGGATCTTTATTTAAGTGGGTGAGTTAAAAAATAGAAAGTGAGAATTAAATGCACATTTATTCTCATCCCTAGATCTAAATGAATCTCAGCCATTAGATCTTAGGGTAATCCAAAAGGTCATTTAGAGAATAAAAGGAGAAGAGAAGAGGAAAAGATCATTCATTCTTTCATGAGCATTTGAGAGAAAGAGAAGAGAGAGCAAGGAGAAAATTTCTTAGCAGTGAGAAAGTGAAGGAAAGCAGCAAGAAGACATTTCAGCGAATCTGGGCAGCAACATTTATTGGCACACATCCCGAGGAAAAACCGTACAGCAAGAGAAAGGCACAGAAACCGAGGAAGAGAGACAGCAAGTTCTGGGCACATTTTTCGAGGCTGGCCTTACAGCATTTAATGTTGTTTTATTGCTGTAAAAATTTATGTTTTGGCTATTTGTTGATTGGCACAATTTTCGAGGCGGAGTTCAAGCACGGAAATCGAGATAAGTTGTAATTTGTGGTTGCTGGAATTTTTACTGTGTATTTCAGTTTCTCTATAAAAGCATTTTCAGAAATAAAGAAGAACTCTCAAACTGGTTTTCCCCAAGAGTTGTAGGGGGTTTTTCAGGGTCACATTGACCAAAAATCACTGTGTTATTTTGTGTGTGTGGCTGTCATAATTTTGTTGTGTTTTATTTCTGCAATTTCAGCAGTTGTAAAATCTCTAAATTTGTGTTTTCAGAAAAATATTATCATTTGCAGATTTTAGAATTTTTATCATGCTTGGATTTAAAACTAAATGCATGGAGTGATAAGGAAAACTGATAACCAGAGTGGGGGTTGAAATTTCTTCAAATGTAAAGTGCCAGCAAGCCGTGTGCCTTTGTTACGGTTTGCCAAGATCTTCAGGCTCATGAAGTTCCTGTGAAAACCATACTTTAGGCATTTCTTGAGTTTTTTAAAATGTCCCAGCCAGAGAACAAGGATATAGTTAACCAAGCTCTGCATATATTCATACCAGAACTATCACAAAGATTGCTCTTGGTAGAAAGCAAGATACCTCTAAGGATCCATTATATGAAGGAAATACTGGTTGAAGAGTGGCATCCAATTTCTAATTTGGTTCACATTTTCCAGCTTACTTACGACATCCAAACCTGTTTTATAACTATCAAGCCCAAATTGCGTCACAGATGCTAAATTCTCTCTGTTGCCTTGGACTGTATCAAAACACTCCCCCAGAAAAAAGAAATCTAGGTATAGAGCTCGTTTGGCTTGTTGTTAACAACATCAAGCAGAAGCACAAGCAGCATCAGACAAAGAAGGGCATGTTCAGTCTATGGATATACCACTTTTGACTCCAGCTGCAAGAGGTTACATGATCAGAGTAACAGTACATGCCAAACGTCCATTTGAAAGAAAGTGGCCTTCCTAATTTTGAATCCAAGGATAAGGAAAACTCTGCAATATACAGAGAGATGTTAAAGCTGCTATTGGAGGCTTTGGAGGTTTGGCCAGCAGTTAATGTATAGCTCAATAATTTGGAAGGGAATTCACAGCCTTCAGGGAAAAACAAAGATCCTTCAACGGTCCTCTTACAAGACCTTGATGTCATGAATAAGGTCTTAGAAAAGCAGCCACATTTGTTTATTCGAAACAATGTTCAGCAAGTAACTCAATTACTAGAATCTTGTTTCAACAGCAAGCTATTGAGTATAGGGAAGTCATTATGTACTTAGTTAAAAATGGTCTTTGATGCATATCCCTTAGATGCTATGAATACACTACCAGACATAATAGTACTGCAGGCCAAGGTTGGGGAACTGATTCAGAGACATCTTACAACAGTTACAGCTCATCAGATTTCAATTGAGACTAGTTAAGCTAATTCAATGACAAGCTTTGTCATTTCTGTTAAAAAAACACTAGCAGATGGACAAAATAGTTTTATTGATTCTGTTTTTCCACCCTTGATTCGTGTTCTTCCCATGAATAAAGATGAAACTGAAGTTGCAAAAATAAAAGCAGCAGGGACAAGAAGGAAATCCCCTTCTTTATCCCTTAGAGAAGGAATTAATAATCAGCAAAAGTCAAAATACTGGTATATGGAGGATATCAGAAAATGCTTCCAGTACATCAAAGGGAAACAAAGTGAGCAGCAACAGGACATTTCCTGAAGACAAGCAATGTCAGGAAGGGGCGGCTGTAATGTTCCCAAGAAATTAGTCATCCAAAGGACGAAGTAGCCTGTCGACCCCCGTAGGCTATAGTCCTCCATAAAGGGGAAAAGAACCCAAAATTCCCACAGTTGGGCAAGTTTTTCGGCAGCTGGGCGAAGAAACCCAAAATTGGGGTTTGGAGTAAAGTTTACTCAATCATTTTAGAAGAAGAGACCCTCTGCAAAATCTATAAATATGAGAGGGACGAATTCATTTCAAATCATCATTTTGTGGATCGATTTATCTCTATTTTTCTTGAGCCTGAGGCTCTAAGGGTTTTAAGACCCCTTCCTTCCACTAATTTTGGTGGTAAAATATTCTACCCTAGTTAATTCTACTTCTTGATTTCTGTTTTGTTTTGGCGCAGGTTATTGAGCAGGCTTTTCTGATCTAAAAGGATTAACAAAACAATTCAGACTCTTCTGAGGCGGCATCCATTTAATTGAGCTAGATTGAATCTGTTTTCTTAGGTACTGCAAAGCTAAATCTGAGTACAAAAACCCTAACCAAGTTTTGGACGGAGAGAAATTGGACCATACGATTCTACTGTATGACAAGTCGGGATTTCTTTCTGAAGCAAAGCCACATACGAGTTTTCTGGCATGAAATTGAGCAAATAATTTGTGACGGGTATTATAGTGAAGGGTTGCCTATCCGCTCGCAGTCATTCCGTGTTAAGGGCAAGCTTCCTACAACAATCTTGTGACAGGTCGAACACAGATTCGAACGCTAAAGAAAACGTGGTTCATTGGACATAATTCGTTGGAAAGTTTCTGTGGGGGTCCGGAAGCCATACAATCAATAGAATCTAAGCGTGTTTTATGGCAACCCAGTAAAGATCCACACATTTCGCAGCATACGTGTTTTGTTGGAAGGTTCCGTTTTGGTGATATGGAAGGGCAAGGCATATTTCAAGGGCCCATACGTTGGTAACACAATGAAATATTTAAATAAGAATCATCGTTGTCAAGCTTAGATCCCCGCAAAGGATTAAGGGGACCCGACATCTAGGCTTGGAATAACCGATTTACTGACCGGTGGCTACATGGAAACACGTGGGATCTAAACAAGAACTAAATCCTAACCCTGCCATAGGATGACAGAATGAAAGATTAACAGCAAGCCAGGACGCTGAGTCATAACACCAGACTTTTTTTTTATTTGTTGTTATAGTCGCCAAAATTCTTGTTGAACTCCAAATTTGGGAACTTAATTAGAAATTGTGTGTCAAACTGAAATTAAATTATTTGACGGTGAATACAATTAGTCTATATTTGCTTGGAAAAACTGGGGTATACCATTTAATTGTCATGGTGACATATATATCGAGTTATTTGGTTGTAACTGATTGGTTGGAATGTATTGTTCGTTAAATTTTATAAATTGTGAACTGTGGTATTAAAAACTTGTTAAAATTGGCAACTAGGGCTAAACTCCACATGGGTCATCTTATTTATGACCGCTGATATTTTTCTTGGATTCCTCTCTCCAAGAGGTGTAGGATTGATCTAAAGATCATTCCATTCTAACATTTACAAATGAAGTTATGAATTTATTTTGATTATGGACAAATTGTCAAGTTCGGCCAGCAAACTCATGTAGGCTCAGAAGCCCAACAATCACGTCTATTCATCCTCAACATTTGCCTATAAATACATGATGCCTCCTCCTCATTTGGACACACTTCATCTTCACACATCTCTCTCTCCTCATTTGATTGGGTACGGATTTCTGGGCAGCTTCTCTCTCCATACAAGCAAAGCAAAGGAAGGGTTTTTTCTGTTTCAACGTTGACCAAGTTTGACCGAAAATTTCAGAGGCTGTTTTTGGGCTACGTTGACCAAGCGTTGACCTGTTTTGGTGTGATTTTGGGTGGAGGGATTTTGTCCTAGCAGGCCGCATATCTAGGCACAAGAACCAAGGCAAGCTGACCTCCTGTTTGACCAACGTTGACTATACCAGGGCTGGCTGTAGGGTTGACTTTTGTTGACCAGTTTTAACTGGACTTTTTCAGATTGTTTTGGGCTGATTAGACTTGTTGTTGGAGGCTGAAGTTGACTGGGTTTGACCGAGCTGAATTGAGGAAGAAATTTGCCTTGTTGACCAGCGTTGACTTTTCTTGTTAGAGCTCTTTTGCTGCTGTTATAAATGATCAGAATTTGTAAATTGTACTATCTCTCTCTATTGAACTTTTGAGGACTAAAAGAAGATTTGATCAAGGGTTTCCCCACATTGGGGTTGGTTCGTGGTTGGTGCCACATCTTATGTCCTCTTGTCTTGGCTTGTCTTCTATTGTTTATGTTTATGTTCTATCAGCGTTTTACTTACATGTTTATGTGATTGCTAAACTGAAATTGATATTGGGCTCATAAAGAAATTGAAGTAAAAAATGATCTAAAGCATAGAACATACCGTTGTTGCCTAAAATTAACAAAACTGCTACCCATAAGAAGCATTAAATTGTTGAATAATACCTAACGGTGTGAGAAAACCTAGGGCAAATTGCCCTAGCACACCACATTGTGCGAAGTTGGGACACTCTTTTCTACAGTCTCACACCAAGAAGAATAAGAAGAAGGGCGCATCAACTTCAGCATAGGTGGATGAGTTCGCCTCTAAATTTGACACGGAGTTTGCCTTAGTGGTGAGCCTTGCCATGAGTGTCACGTCTTCCGCCGTGTGGTTTGTAAACAGTGGAGCTTCCTGCAATATGACTAGAATGAGAGAGCACTTCATGAGTCTGATAGAGGATGAAATTGACTTGGAGGTTGTGCTTGAAGATAATGCCAAGATCAGAGCAATAGGAGTGGAGACAATATCATTTCAAAGGGAGTCTTCACCTCCTTTGAAAGTGATGAATGTTCTTTATGTTTAGGGGCTGAAGAAGAACTTGATTTCAGTCTCCAATATTAAGGAAAGGGGGTATGACGTGTTATTCCAAGGAGGACAATTGCTTATATATCCGAGGGGATCTAGTGTCAAGTCTGCTAGAGTGATTGGGGTTCGTAGTGGGAGGCTATACAGGTTTATGTTTTAACCTACTAGAGCCTTGGTGGCGTAGACCAACAACAATTAGTCGTACGAGATATGACATGGGAGGATGGCCCACTTTCACCATGGAGCATTCAGGTTGCTGAGAAAGATGGTTACAGGTTTACCTGAGTTTGGCACTGAGCATCATGATGTGTTACTACAAGGGATGTGCTTTCAGAAAGTACACTAAGACACCTTTCCCAAGCAGTGACAGCAGAGTAGTAGGTATCCTAAACTTGCTACACTGATGTGTGTGGTCCTATGTCTCATGTATCATTAAGCGGACACGAGTACTATGTGACCTTTGTTGATGACTACTCCAAGAAGACCTGGATTTTCTTTATGAAGACCAAGGATGAGGTCTTCGAGAAGTTCCAAGAGTTTAAGGCTCTTGTGGAGAATCAAACAAGGAAGAAGATTAAGATGTTAAGAACAGACAATGGAGGTGAGTATACCTCCAAGGAGATGAAGGATTTTTGTGGGAGTGCGAGCATCAAAATAGAGTACATAGTGCTTATAACCCCTAGCAAAATGGGGTGGCGGAGAGGAAGAACAAGGCCATAGTGGGTGCAGCTAGAGCTATGTTGCATGATCAGAGGCTACCCATTTTATATGGGTCGAGGCATGTAACACTGCAATGTATCTACAAAACAAGAGCCCGCGTAGTGTCTTGAGAAGTAAGATTTTTGGGTGCCTTACATATTCACATGTCCCTTAGGGGAAGAGAACGAAGCTAGAACCCACTGCAAAGAAGGGTATCTTTGTGTGTTACAGTGAGACCAAAAAGGTTTATCATATATACATTCCTGCAAAGAGGAAAGTTGTCCTGAGGCGAGATGTGAGATTTGAAGAGGAGAGGACCTTGAGGAGGTCTCTGGAGGTTGATCAGGTAGAGCAACAAGGGGCCACACCACAGGTATTAGGATCTTCAGGTGGTACACCACGGTCAGGAGGATCACCTACGTATGGGGTGACAGGTTACAGGTTCACAGAGTCCAGTATCACCGAGCACAGGATCTCAGAGTACATGGTTACCACAGACCACGGGAGGGCCTTCCTCATCAAGAGAGGCTCTAGTTGAGGATTTTTCCATTCCAGTAGAGGAGGCTACTACAGGGAAGAGGAATCACAAGAGACAGTGGGAAACCCAAGTGATTAGTGTAGGAGAGCATACCACCAGAGAGGTTGGGTGGCTACGTGGCAAATGTTGTGGAGACTGAACCAGGTAGCTATGAGGAGGTTGCTAGTCAACAAATCTGGAGAGATGCCATGGTGGAGGAGTATACCTCCATCATGAAGAATGATGTATGAGAGATAGTGTCGAGACTTAGGGGAAGTTAGTGGTGACTTCCAAATGGCTCTATAAGATCAAAAAAGTTGCAGATGGCAACATCAAAAAGTTCAAAGCTCGTTTTGTGGCACAAGGGTTCTCACAGGTAGAGGGAGTTGACTATGAGGAGGCCTTCGACAAGTTGTTCGTTATACCTCTATTAGATCAGTGATATCGATAGAAGTTGAGATAGGTTGGAGGATTCACCAAATGAACGTGAAGACCACCTTTCTCAATGGGGTCATACAGGAGGAGGTGTACATTAGACAACCATAAGGCTTTGAGGTGCATGTGAGAGAGTCCCATGTGTGTAGTCTTAAAAAAGCATTATACAAACAAAAGCAGGTGTCGAGAGCATGGTCCGAGAGAATAGAACTTGCAGCGAATGGGTTTCCAAAAGAGTGATGCGGATCCGAACCTATACTTTATCATGGTTGGTAATGATCCACTCATTCTAGTTCTATATGTGGATGACTTGTTTATTACAGGAGAGGACATATTCATCCAGCATTGCAAGAGGAACCTTGCTTTAGAGTTTGATATGATTGATCTAGGACTAATGCATTACTTTTTAGGGTTGGAGGTTTGGCAGAAGGATGGGCATATGTTTATGGGTCAGGACAAAGATGCAAGGGACATACTGAGTTCATATGGAGGATTGCAAGCCTATGGCTACTCCTATGATCACCAACTGGAAGAAGTCGCATGCTTCAAATTCTGAGTTGGGGAACCCCACCTTGTATCGCCAATTGATCGGTCCTTTGATGTATCTAGTCAACACTACATTGAATATCTGTTTCGCAATCAACACATTGAGTCAGTTTATGATGGAGCCCAGGAGAGTGCGCAAGGTAGTTGTGAAACATGTGTTGTGGTACCTACAAGGCACAATGGACTATATCGCAGGAGATGGATTCAGGGTGACGGGTTGAGGTACCTACAAAGCACAATGGACTATGGTCTGGACTATATCCCAGGAGATGGAGTCAGGTTGACAGGTTGTACAAACTCAGACTGGGCAGGCAATGCTAGTGACTGAAAGAGTACTTCCGAATGTTGTTTCATGTTGGGTTCAGCAATGGTGTTGTGGTTAAGCAGGAAGCAGAGATCAACAGCATTGAGCTCAGCAGAAGCTGCGTATATTGCAGCTAGTCAGGCTAGTTGTGAGGCTATTTGGCTTCGCAAGATGATATGTGGCTTATTTGATAAAAGGTTGAGACCAACTACGATATACTGTGATAATCAGAGTTGCATCAAACTCACGAAGAATCTAGTATTTCATGACCAGTCAAAGCACAGAAAGATCAAGTACCACTTCACCAAGGATTGGGTTCAACGAAGGGCAGTGAGGCTTCAGTGTATGTCACCGCTTCAATACATGTCCACTGATGAACAGGTTACAAAGATTCTCACCAAGTCATTGCCAAAGGGGGCAAGCAAGTGTATTTCAGAGAAAGGATGGGAGTGATGAGAAACACCTTCCTGGATAAGAGGGAGTGTTAAAAATAATAAGGGTATCAAGGAGGTGTTTCCTAGTATATTAGCCATTTTGCCTAGGAAGACACTTTAGTTACCTTTTTGGTATGTGACTTTATGGATTATATTAAAGTCATGGTGTAAAAGTCACTTTATGTGGTACATGTACTTGGTACTTTATATTAATGTCACTTTATGCCTTAAAGTGCCTTTATGAGAAAAAGCACTAAAGTACTTTCTAATAATAAAGTCACTTTATATTGTTAAAGTGACTTATGTGGAGAAAAAGTACAAGGTACAAAACTATAGTTATAAAGTGACTAGGAGTAATTGATGAGGGGGACTACATTAAAAGGGGGTCAAGTGAGAGAATGGTCTCCACCATTGATCTCATGGGCTGAGACCTAATCTCAACCCTTGATCAATAGGGTTAGGGATCTCCTATCTAATGAAAGACAAAAAGGGAGAAGGTAAGAGATATCATTCATTCTTCACATGAACATAAGGAGAAGAGGAGAAGAAGGCTGAGGAAGAAGGTTTTACAGTTGAGAACACTTGCTACAACAGGCCCGAGTTTCTAGGAGGCCAGGTTCAAGCTCAAGGGAAGGGCACGAAAATCAAGGCAACCAGAGGTCTGTTTCAGTGATTTTCGTGGTAGAGAGAAGCTTCAAACTGCATAAATTTCTAGGCAACAATCTGCACAATTTTCTGAGGTCACTCCTCCAGCAGTCAGTGAAAAATCGGGACAGTTGTAGAGAGACAGGTAGCACAAAAATTGAGGAAGTGATTGTTGGTCAGTCAGCATGGGTTTCCAAGAAATATGAACATTAAAAGAGGGTTGACTGACATGCATTTCTAAGCAGTTTAGGTCAATGTTAAAGCACGAATTTCAAGGGAAAAAATATCTTCCAGAGGTCCGAGATGGCTAGTCTTTGAATGCTGAACAGAAGTTTATTAGGGAGTCAAAGTTTGTGGTTCAGAAAGCAGAGAGAAAGTGGACTGACTAAGGCAACCTTCCCAAGGGAAAGATAAGTACACCTTATCGTTAATTATCTCTGTAATATTTTTCCTGAGAAGCTAATAAATCCTCTTTGAAGACTTGTTTTCCCTTTGTGGGTTTTTCCAAGGTCTAGTTGACCAAAATCACTTGTTCCCTGTGTGTTAAATGCTTGCATAAATTTTTTATATCAGCTGGAAAAAAAATGAAAAATGTAGAGTAGTCCTGAAAGTTTCAAATTAATTTGCATTAAATTTTATATCAGCTAAGAATTTGGGGCTTGCGGTATTAAACAATATGCAAAACACTTGAAACTGGGAGGGCTACACATTTCATAATATTTTTCTATAGAATTGAAAGCATCAAAGTGGTAGAAGGAGCAGTTCTTTCCCATCTCATGTTTATGGACAACTTGCTACATTTTGGCAATGGAGCAATGGCAAAGGCCAAATGCTTGTGGACCATCCTAAAGCAATTATGTGATGCAATAGACATTGAGGTAAATATCCAAAAAATCGTCCATTCATTTCACCTATGTTAACCAAGCTCAAAAAAGGATGATAGAAGGCTTCCTCCCTTCCATAATGCAACATTTCAAGGAAAGCATGGCATACCAAGGGTTCAAAGTTCAAAATGGAATCGAATAACTACAGATATCAAGGTTGGATTTGGATCCTTGACAAGCTAAACTCTAGAATAAATCACTGTTCAATAGAAGGATTTCAATCATTGGAAGGTTTGTCCTCTTAAAAAATATAACCAACATGCTGGATTTTTGGTTTTCACTTACATATATACCAAAGCAGATCCTCAAAAGTATGAGACAAATCATGTTTAGATTCATTTGTAACGAAAACTTGGAAAAGAAGGGCATGTCGCTAATAAGCTGGGAATCAACATCAATGCCAAAGGAGTGGGGAGTTCTTGTCATAAAAAACATTCAAATTTTCTCGACAACATTAGCAATGAAAGGAGGCTATAAATTGTTCACAAGGAAAAGATTATGGCAGGAAATCCTACATCTAAAATACATTTCCCTGAGAACTATCACAAATTGAATGAGATCCCCATACAATAACCAAAACAGGAGGTAAAATTTTTGGAAAGATATGTCATCTTCTTACCATTTAATTGGATCTTACCTAAGTTGGAAAGTAGGAAACAAGGCTAGCATCCAAGTGGCTACAAATTTTTGGATAGGCAAAGAGGTACACTACAAAATGCCATGTGAGCTCATGGAGGCTTTTAAGCTTTAAAGGCATTTAGCACCGAATAGATCTAGATTTCCCACACACTCACAAATCCCTAGATTAGATCTAGAGTAGCAATACTTTTTACAACTTGGGGCTAACAGGGCCAGCAACAATCCAATGGGAGGAGATGAGATTTCAACTAAACAAGGCTAGAATCAAGATAAGGTGAGAAGAGGATTCAAATGCTTGGAGTGCAAATCCAACCTAGGGTACCTACCTAATTAAATTGGCATATGAATTGATTTTTAACCACCAACAAATCCAAGACCCCCCTTTGGAGTGGAGCATTATCTGGAAGGTCAAGGCTCCCCCCAAATCCATCCACTTCACATAGTTTGCACCAAGAAATACTATTTTCACATGCAATAATATTCAATGCAAAAGTTTGGAAGGCCCAAGCAAATGTCCCCTACATGAAAGAGAAATGGTAAATCACTTGTTCATAAATTGCCACTTCTCTCTAGAGGTTTGAAGCACCATTAGGGCACCTTCCCTTTTAAAGGAAACTAGGTAGGGAATTCACTAAAGCAAGCCCTCATTGGATGGTCATAAGGGAAAAAGGAAAACTCCCTGATATTACTTCTCCAAGTGCTATGGTCTCTACAACTGGCATGCAACACAAAATTTTTTGAAGAGAAGTACTCCCCCTTGGAGGTCTTCCATAGGTTGAGAGCAAACATGGGATCTATTAAAGCATCACCCATTCAAAAGGCCCCCATGGATCCCACCAACCCGGAGAGAAGATAGGAATCAGCCCAAAGCATATTCAACAAAGCCTCTAGCAACAATCTAGGTGGAAGTGGTGGTAGGATATGGTTACAACTACAAGATGGAAAAAGGACAACGCTCAAGCTCAAAGTAGGCCTAAGTCACGTAGTTCAAATTTGAATTCAAGTTTGACAGCGTTGAAGTTTGACAAAAATTCACAAATGAAAATTTCCCTAATAAAATTTGGCATTAAATTTGACATCTTATAAAGTTTAAAAATACATATAATAGATGAAAACTTGCATGGAAGAAAGTTAACACTTGTCAAGTGGACGAGTCTGTAGAAAACATGAAAAAATTCGTAGGGGTTGGGACCATGTTTGCAACGTCCACTTGGAGGTTTTGTAGAGGAGGGTGTTGATGCACACAGCAGTGTCCATGACTTGACAGTTAGGCAAAGTCAAGACACGCGGAGAGTAGATTTTCCACGAATTTGATCTGCTGCTATGAACAATCTGAACCTAGTTCTATTCATAAGACACAAAAATTCGCTACTAGAGTGCAACAAAATAGGAACGGAGAATAAAACACAATCACACAATTCAAGGCAATTTTTTTTTACTAGGGAACCCAATTGGGAAAACCCTTTGCTTGATGATAATTTTATTGATAGCAAAAATTGAGCAATTGATCTCTTACAAAATACAATTGTTTCAATCTGAAAGACGCACCTGTCTTCCTTGCTTGATCTAAGCTTGAACCCTTGCAAGACTGTTGATCTTTGATGCCTCTACTAACTTGTGCACAAGCTTCTCTCGCACACTCTTCCTCTCACAAGCTCCACGCACAAACTTGTGTTTCCTATTGCTTGGTCTCACCAACTCGTGCTCACCAAAACAATAATTAATCTTGTGCCTTCGCTCCTTTTAAAGCGATTCGAATGGCTAAAATTAGTGAGTTTCTAATTAAGGAAAGTGTTTTTGTGATTGATGAATTAGCATGAGTTAACTACTCATGCAACATGTCCTATTTCAAGCATAGTTTTAAAAAACGGCCGTTTCGAAACAGAAACGGCCGAGTTGGTCTGTTCCATTGCCCTCCGGAGTGACTCGGTACAAAAAACGGCTCGGTTGGCCGAGTCATAGCTGACTCGGCCAACTCGGCCGTTTCCCATACTGACTCGGCCGAGTCACAAACAGCGGCCCGTAACCCACTAAAACAGCAATTTAACATTATTTTAATGAAATTTTAAGGGGTTTGCTGATTGGTTTGGACTTCAAGGTGTCTTTATGAATTAGCTAAATGTTATTTGGGGTCCATTTCCCCCTCCCAAACCCTATTTAACACACTCAAATACTCTCTACTATTGATATGTTATTCAAATTTCATGGTAATGTTAAATTCTTAAAGTAAAAGTGACATTCTCCTTAATCTTCATTTTCATCCTTTTAC
>APFE031643940.1:14802-28205 GCA_000404065.3 Pinus taeda | reverse complement strand
TATATTTAATGTATTTTTTACAACGACCGAGTCATTGAAATCGAGCCCGCTGAGTCATTACCGTTTCGGAGTCGGAGTCGAAGTCGGAGTTTTAAAACTATGATTTCAAGTCAATCACAAACTCAATCACTCATGCTTTTCCTTAATCAACTCACACTAGAAGATCAAAACTCGGCCTTCAACTTCAACACATCAGTTACTGCCTCATGCAAAGTAGCTCGAGAAAATTGCTACTACAGCTGCCAAGTGACCTTGGAGAGGTGAAAACCAAGGATGTGGGAAAAACTACACATAGAGAACCAAAAAATGCGTGGAAAGAGCCTAGGGCTTTTAATTTTTTAATTTTCCGTTGAATTTTGAGCACAAAATTTGAAAAGTTGGTCGAATTCATTGGCTCGAGGTTTGGCTTGAATTTGAAATCCAATTCAGTTTGGAATTCACCAAATGTGAATCGAATTAATTCAATTCACCTTAAGATTCGACAAATTTCGAATTTGAAACTTCAAATTCACCGAACACAGAAACACTGTTTGTCACAGTATTTATTGTCTCTGTGCATTTTGCAGCAAGTCGGTCACAACTTTTCCATAGAGACACTGTGATCTGGCTCAGGGACTTGGAATTTGCCACGATTGTTTTATGTTTTCTATGCTTCTGGCTGCAAGTCGGCCTTAAAAATCTTCCCTAGACAGACCCTCTCCCTCTGATTTCAGGGCTTTCTGCTGACTCTTATGGGACTCTGCATTTTAGTACATGAATCATTGTTGCTCTCGCTGTCTACCATTTAGGCTTGCCGTGGAGCTCGTGGCTTGTACTGCAGTTGGTGGGTGTTGCTCACAGAGGGCAGTGGACCTACGCGTGCTGCTTCCATTATTTACTGGTAACCCAAGTGGACTGGGTGTCAGCCAATGTGGTTGGGAAATTGTTGGTAGTGCTTGTGGAGGCCACACGCACAGCCCGCCCCTTTTTCTTTTGAAAGCCCTTTATATTACCTTCTATTGACAGTTGAAGGAAGCTTTTAAGCATTAAAATCAAGATTCAAAACAGAAGAAATGTAGAATTGTGGCAGCAATGAACAATAGACATGACTAGCATCAATCAATGATGACACTGTCAATAACTCCGCCCAGAAAACAGTGCTTCTAACTTGAATAATCGACAAAAAATATCTTACGGGAGAAGTAAAACCACTGAAAATGGCAGAAGTCACAGGTAAAATCGAAGCCGTAAAAATGTTTTAAAACGCATCTGATAGAGTTTTTATATGGAGGATCAGGATATTCCTATATGCAACTTTCCAGATCGACCTGGAATAAGTTACCCAAAAAAGGTTCCCCATGCAAATAGCTAACTGAAATTCTCGGACCAACAACATGCGGCATCGGCAGGTCATCTGCCCCTATCGGGCATTACCAACGAGATTTACAGGAAGATCCCCTGCCTCATGCATCCAAATGTGCAATGTACGCCAGATAATTGGCAAAAATGAAGTGCAAAAACTTACACTACGATCTGGTCACTCAGGATCAATTAACTGTGCCCTAATTATTGATCAACCAATAAATCTCTCCAAGAAAATGTGAAATAGAGCCTGTTCTTGATGACAAACATTTCAAGAAAAATTGCAGAGTTGTCGCTGTGATTAGTAATAAACAAAACTGGCAAAAACAGGGTTGTCGTTGTGATTGGTAATAAACAAAACTGGCAAAAACAGGGTATGTAAAGTCTTTATATCATGAAAATGAGAAGGGTTTTATTTACTTACATCCTCCCAGAATAAACGCCTGTGAACGGCCCAGCTAAGGGCATCTTTCAAGCATCGACGATACAGCAACCGTACCCTCTCTTTCTGAGCCGTTCTACGAGCTAGATACGTTGATGTTGTCGCTGCCAAGCTCATGGCTTCTCCTCTGGCCCTTCCCTACCCTGTGTTTCGAGACAAATCCTTTATTCCAATTGATTATGGCGTTCCACTTCAGTTCAGGTTTATAGCACTCAAGTTTAATCAAAATGTGAGCGTGAAGATGGTCGTTTATATTTCTTAGATTTTTGGGGGTGTTTACATGGCTTTTAACTTATATAAAAGCAAATCTTTAAACACTTTTCGTAAACTAAAAATATTTCAACCATAAGGAGCTCTAGCGAGTTTTAAACGGTATTCATGGTGGAACAATATAGTTGAAAGTTTTTCACATTTTTCAATTAACTTAGATTTTTTTCATTCATGCAAACTCTTAATTTTTTTTATTATCCTTGTCTTTCATGAATATGATAAAATTCAATAAAAAATTAAATGTCTATTATATTTCACAAGAAGTGTGGGAGGAAAGAGTATGCATTTTTTGTTCTTCCAGAAAAATGGAAACAAAAAAGCATTTCATTTTAGAATGTGAGACCTTCAAAGACAACATGGAAAGTTATGAAGATATGTTAGCAACTAGCTCTTGGGATAATCTATTTAGCGAGGGGTTTATTGTGAGGCTCGGTAGTCTTCCAACCGTGCTAGGCGAGGTGCGGCACCACCGAACACTTTCTTTTCACCAATACTTATGTGCGTGGACTACGCCTCCCTTCTTTGTTGAAGGTCAAAGATATGATCGAAAGTTGATGCCTCAAATGAATCCATCGCATGGTTTACTTATACGGGTGGCAAGGCGAGTTGGTCTACCCGACCGACTCGTCCTCCACGCTACAACACGCCCCTACTCCATCGCAAATGCTCGTTGGCTTTGTTCCAAGTATGGGTCGGCCCCGTGGGCAATCCTCCATGCTCCCACGCATATAAAAACACCTCACTCTCCTTCTACGCACTCGCATTAGTACTTGTCTCCCTCGCACGTTAGGTCAAGCTCGCACTTCCTTCGTTTCAAGCTATTTGCTCACCAACAGCGGTCGCACTTCATCCAGTGGGCATGCCAAGGACCGCAAGTCCTTACAACCTCCTCCACCTGAAGTCGTTGTCATCCTCGACAACATACCGTCCTGGTAACAATCCACCAAGATCAACAATATCTGTCTCATCCTCGGTCCATGATGTCAACTCTTCCACACACTGCAAGCACCCCTGCAACATATGTAGAACTCCCATATCCATCATGTGTCGTCCTCATCCTGTGAATTGTCCTCCTTGTCTGCCTGATGCCAACATCTCTCCGTGCACTTCCAGGCCCCATGTTTGAACTAGTTGGGTAGCTAATCCAACTGTCACGCTCAAGCCATGAGAGTGAACATCCTTATGCCTTCACCAGTCTATCTCGGATTCTGCCACATCTTGGACTCCCCAAGAATCTCACCCATGCTCAGGTCCATGGAAACTCCATCCCATCTGCAACATATCATGATGCTTGATGCCAAGCCATCCCTGCACCATCTGTCATACCTGCTCAACCTGTTTTAAGGACTCACTGCCATGAGCAGCTAACAATGAGCCCCATCTTCTTTCCCATCTAAGAAGATGTGGAGGGAGTAGAGTCTGGAGGCTCACCCTTGCTAATCATCTTGATCCATCTGTCAGGATTTTCTATCTCCATCCTCTGTAGATAAGTGACCCGATCCTCCCCCTGAACATTCAGCCTCACATATGCCTCATCATCATCATCATCATCCTCAACCACTTCTAGCCTTCTTGACACATCCAAGATACTATCAGAAAGAGTCATGATGACCAATGATTGCTCGGTAAGCTTTGTCTCAACCATGGACAACTGCTTACTCATATCTTCCATCCGCTTCTCATCCTCCATTTGCATCACTGTCAACTTACAATCAGGCTTTGTCACTCCAATGGTTGGCACACCAATGGGTACATCCTCCCTTCCATCGTAAATGTACAGCCTCTTCAAATGTGAAACAATCATAGCATCGAATTGTTTCAAGAATTCCATTCCCAGCACAGCTTCATAGTCATCTATTCACACTATAGTGAAGTCGACCTTCCCTGTCCACTTACCTAATGTTGCGTCCACCTTTTCAGCTACACCAAGAACACAATCAAGAGGAGAATTGATTGTCTTCATTTGTGCCTTCATTGGTACAAATCTCAACCCAATCCTTCTCGCAGTGTCTTCTCCCATGAAGTTGTGAGTAGCCCCACTATCCACCATAGTGAGTATATCAGCACCCTCAACCTTCATCCGAACATACTCCAACTTGTTCCTCTTAGGATCCCTCTGAGAGATCACCTCTGTAGCAGCACCACCACCAAGTATCTGCATCATCCCCACAGAAGCTTCTTCATTCTTCGCATTAGATTATGCAATCGCAGCCACTTTCGGTCTAGAAGGACAATTCTTCACCGTATGTGGTTCAGCACATATCCAACACTTCAAGGCCTTCTTCATCTTCGACTTATCATCCGATTTCGAAGCATCATCCTTCTTCTTCTCTTTCGGTTTATCGGGCTTCTTCTTCCTATCATCAGAAGTCTCATCATAATGCTCCACCAACCTGTCCACAACAGCAAAATCTTCCTCAACTGTTCTAATCCTCTGCCTCTTCACTTCATTGCATGCCCAAGGCTTCAATCCAATGACGAAATTGAACACCTTGTCCCTCTCCGCCATGTCAGGAAGCTCCAGAACCACACTTGCAAACTCCCATTGATATGTCTGAAGGTTCCATGTCTGCTTTATGAACTTTATCTTCATCCTTCCTTCCCACATTTCATCTTGAGGACTGAAATGGGTCTGCAAAGCTTTCTTCATTTCATCCCACGAAGTAATGTCACCGGCACTGCCATTGGCAATCTGATCCATCCTCCTTCGCCACCACATCTTAGCATCCTTTGTCAAGAACTAAGCAGCTACCTTGACCTTCGTCTCATCATCAGATAGACCCAATCGTTCCAAGTATTGCTCTATGTCCCATAGAAAGTTGCCGAGAGTCTTCGCACTCCTTGTACCATCATAAGATTCTGGTTCTTTGACTTTCACATGAGGCACTCCTCCACCTGAGTTATGCCTCACGGCCTTCTTTAACACCGCGATCTCATCTCTGGCTTCGTCAAGAGATTTCTACAAGTCCACGATCTCTGCCAAGCCTCGATCTCTTGCCTCTTCAACCTCCTTGACCCTTACTTCAAGTTGTGTACACAAAAGATCAGTGTACTTGTGTTGAGTCCAGAGTTCATCGAGCTCTTCCTTCATCTTTGAATTGGCCTCTTGATCTCTCTCGACCAAGTCCATCTTCTTAGTCCAAAAAGCTTCTAAGTCCTCCATTTTTTCCAACACTTTTTCAATGAATGTCGTAGTAGCATCCCTCGCACCGTGACTAAATGCAGCCTGAGATTCAGCTGCCATTGCTAACAGCTTCCTTCTTCTTTGCAATCTAGTTTCGACCATCCAACAACTTTACCAAGTTACCTGCAACCTGAACCAGCTCTTGTTTCACTTGAATGTGAAACCAACTTCCTTCACTTACAAGTGCCTACTTCACTGTCACCAATTTCCAAGCTTCAACTAGCTCCAACCAATGCTCTGATACCACTTGTCACGACCGTCGAAGCCTCGGTAGTCTTCCAACCGTGCTAGGCGAGGTGCGGCACCACCGAACACTTTCTTTTCACCAAAACTTATGTTCGTGGACTACGCCTCCCTTCTTTGTTGAAGGTCGAAGATATGATCAAAAGTTGATGCCTCAAATGAATCCATCATATGGTTTACTTATACGGGTGGCAGGGCGAGTTGGTCTACCCGACCGACTCGTCCTCCACGCTATAACACACCCCTACTCCATCGCAAATGCTCGTCGGCTTTGTTCCAAGTATGGGTCAGCCCCGTGGGCAATCCTCCATGCTCCCACACATATAAAAACACCTCGCTCTCCTTCTAGGCACTCGCATTATTACTTGTCTCCCTCGCACGTTAGGTCGAGCTCGCACTTCCTTCGTTTCAAGCTGTTTGCTTACCAACAGTCGTCGCATTTCATCCGGTGGGCGTGCCAAGGACTACAGGTCCTTACAAAAAGGGTCGAATACAAGCAAATGAAGAAGCAATTTGTCCCATATGCTACCATTAGCCTCGTAGACGTTAAATAATTTCCTTTCTCAAATAGTTTATTTATATAAATATATTGATTAATAATCCTAATAATTATTATACAATTCGTAATGTTGCTTTAAAATTAATAACCATGATGTTTGTTCATATTTTATGGTTTTTCTTGAAATTTAACAAATAATCAATCATTGAAATTGTTGGGTATCTTGCTTAAATTGTAATTCTCAGATTCTATGTTAATTTAGAGATATATAAAAACTTGAACTTGTAATTGTCAATGATTGATATTGCAGTTTTAGAATATTTGGAAAGCAAGTCTTTAATTCCCAACATATTTTTGTCAAAATAACACTAAAGAGACTTAGCATTTTGAATTCTAATCATCCAGGGCTGCAAGCAATTGTATTGGAAAGTTAAATCTTTGTACTATTGCATCTCACTTTGTTCACATTACATCATTCAAATTGTATTATTTTTTTTATCATCATAAGTGCTTTTAAATATACATGTAAGGATTGAAAGTTTTTCTTATTTGTCTTTCAAATGACAATATTTGTGACATTCAATTTTACATAGGACTTCTACTCAACTTCGTCTTGTTTTAACATATCACTTGAGTGAAGAAAATCATAGTAATACCGAACCCACAATGTACATCATAACAAACTATAAACCTTGTGTATGAATAAAAGCCAACCCATAGTGCACGCCTTAACATTCTACAAACCCCATGTATGAACAAAAGCCACTCATAGTGCACATCCTAATATTCTACAAACCCCGCGTGTGACCAAAAGCAAGCCATATTGATGCATATGGTTAATTTAACTATATTCACTTTATAGTATTTTGTATTTTTTTCAAACATAGGTTAAAATTGGATTATTCTCTAATGGTTAATTGTTCTTTAGTGTGGTTGATAAAATGTTTGAATTTATTAACATTGTCTTTTTTTCCTTTCACAAAAGTTGAATTTGTGTCATTTAACCAACATGTCATAGGTTCATTGGTGAGCTTAATGTCATATGAAGTCCCTGCTTTAGTCATAATTCGACCAAACCTACTTAAAGCACCTATTGAGAATAACCAAATTATTATCCCATTGGTGAATTAATTGTTTATTTCAACAACATGAGTCGAGGGGTGGAAGGACTAGCAGTGATGCTTCTTAACGCAGTGATTCCTCATTGCCAAGTGACCTTGAATTCTAACTAACCCTCCCTTGTCACAACAAATAAAGAGTCCATATCCAGAGCCAAAGTTCAACATAGCCTACTCCATAGCACCTATTGACAGTGATCAAAGCATTTGTTCAATAACATGTCCAATTAATTAGTTTAGCCACATAACCTAAGTGGTGGATGGCCTAGCAACAACACTTCTCAACCTTACATATCCTTACTACCTAGTGACTCTAAATTGTAACTAACTCTCTTTTATCACAGTGAAGTAAGAGTCCATGCCCAAAGCTAAAGTTCAATAAATTCTACCGCATAGCACTTATTGAAGATAAACAAAGAATTAGCTCAAGGATGAGTCTGAAAGATTAGTTTAGCCACATAAACTAAGTCGCAAAAGGCCTAGTAGCAAAACTTCTTAGCCCAATGAGGTCATAGTGCCCCATGACCCAAAGTTGTAACCAACCATCCTTTATCGTAGTGAAGAAAGAGTACATATACACGACCAAAGTTCAATAAAACCTACCCCATGGAACTTGAGGATAATCAAAGCATTGGCCCAACAACAAGTTTAATTTGTTAGTTTAGTCATTTAATGTAGATGGTGGAAGGCCTAGTAGTGATAGTTTTCAACCCAATGCATCCTCAATACCTCATGACCCTAAATTGTAACCAATCGTGTTCATCACAATGAAACAAGAGTCCATGACTAGAGCCAAAGTTCAATAGAACCTACCCTAAAGCACTTGTTGAGGAGAACCAAAGCATTGCCTCAAGGGCAAGTCTAGTAGGTTAGTTTACCCACATAACCTAAGTGGGGGAAAGCCTAGTAACAATGCTTCTCAACCAGGAAAGCTCAACAGTGAGTCAAGACCTTGAGTTTTCGAATGACATGGTTTTATCTATATTGTCCAAATATCAAGAACATGTTGGGCTCGTGGTGTTAACATTGCCTAATTCTTGAGTCATATGTAGGTGGACTTTCATAATTTTGTTGTGTAATAGTTTGTGTTTGTGCATTTGTTTCCTTGGCATTTTTCCTATGCATCAATAAATTGGGACCAAAATCCAAACGCATTTCGTGTTATAAGTTTTAAAGATAAATTATTGTTGTTCGACATCTTCTTGTTACTTTGTGTGAGTGAAATTTGTGTGCTTCATTGGACTTCTTCCCATTATCTACATGAGTGGGCATTCATGGAAGGCAATGACACAAGTCAAAGGTTCATGAAGGTTGTTAAATCCTTTTGTCTCCCACTTTAGCAATTTCATTTATTATTAATACTTATGTTTTAAATAAGCCATATAAATGTTATGAACTTGATTTTACTATACATGAAACTAATGGTAATTATCCATGGCATCTCCCTTTTTTTGTAAAATAAGTCTTATGTTACTAACTTGGAAATTTATAGCACTTAGAGTAATTGTCTATGGTCTGCCACATGGGAAACCAAAGAAAACATATAATAACTATTGATCAATCATTGTCCAAAAAATAGTCAAAGAAAACAACACCTAGTAGATTAAGAGATTAGAGAGATTTGTTACCCCACAAAGGGCAAGACCAATGAACAAAAACACAAAATTATGGATATTCATGTGTTTCCACGTGTCTAACACTAACCACATCTAACTAAAAGGAAAAAAGAATGGCCTGTAGGTGAGAAAACCAACCCTTAGAGTGAACATCATGGAGACCAAATTCTTAGCAAAGTAAACATAACAATAGTAAGGAAAAACCTATAAATCAAGAAGACAAGAAGGTGTCCAAATTGATGGATTGGTTGGTGTCCTTGCAGAAGGGTATCACCCTAGAACCTAAAGGTGAACCCATCTCTAGATGTGCCAGATGACGCTTTGCATCCATCATCAATAGCTTCAACTCCTCCAGCTCATGCATGAGGTTGTCATTTGCTACTCTCCTATCAACAAGAACCTTAATAAGAAGTAACTTGACATGCCAATAGGGATAAATAATATATAGGTCATAATTGTGGCAACCCCTAATATTCCCGGTGTCTGACATCTGGGTTGCAACACCTTCCAGAATCTTTGAGCCCATAATTTCTTGACATTCTTGGCACACTTCCTCCTTAACTGTGTTAATTTTTTGTTTGAATTTCGAGAGGGGTGCGAGCTTGATAATGAAAGGTTAAGGATTCAATGTGGAATTGAGCACATGATCCTCCCATACTATTTCGACCACCACCTCCTCTGCGGCAATGAGTGGGTTGTCTGGTCATATCAACCAAAGGGAGAAAGAATCATATAGAGATGAAGAGACCTAGAGCAAGGGGTGTAGGAAGTGTGAGTCGAATAAGAGAGTGAAGCTATCCTGGAGAAAGAGGGAAGAGTCAGAAATAATAGAGTTGAAACCATCCCCCGTGTAAGGTCCAACGAAGGTGAGAGAAAGGAAAGGCAGAGGAGACCATGTTAGGGATCCAAAGAAGGAGAATCATGGTGAGAGGAGGAATCAACATGGAGGAGAGGACAAGAGGAAAACTGGAAACCATGTCAATGAACCTAGAGATAGTTCCCTCAGTGAAGGCTCTATAGGTTCCTATATGAGAGAGATTAATGTGGGGTGTAATGTGAGTAGGGTGATGTCTAAATCAATATAGGTAATAAACATTGGTTAGAGCTAGTGGCTTGTACCGAACGGAGGTGGCTATAAGCCAAGTCACATCTAATACCTATCACTTGAGTATCTGTTAAAGACAACCTCATTAGGGAATTCATCTCCATCTCCTTTGGAAAACATGTTTTCATCGAAAGATGCTCTACAACACAGTACAAGGGAGATGTTGTCACATAACATTACATTTACAGACAATAAAACAATACTTACATTAACAAATTAAAAAAATAATAATAACCAAAAATCAATGTTAGCCATAAATAAAATAATTTAATTTCCACTTTAATTTTACGTCAACTTTATTATGGAGATAAAATAATTGAATGTTAAAAATAAAAATTAAATAAATTATTTATTTTTTTTGTGTGAGGGAGAAATGTAATTCGTTCACTGCTTAATATGGAATTGAGAGATGACATGTAAAAATAATATTATTGATATTACATGATGTGTAATTTTAAAAATATTAATGATATACATATGATGTAACTCATTATATGTTCATCTGACATGTAATATTAAAAAAAAATCTATATTAATAATAAAAAATATTTTAATACAAACAACATAATTTTATATCAACTTTATATAGAGAAAAATAAAGTAATTTAAACTAAAACAATTCTTATATTTTCACCTTCCATTATGAGGGAGGTGTAATTTACTATCCCTACCGCTAGCAGGATATATCACAATCAATTTGCGTTGACCCTTCAATTAATCGTTAGTTGACCAAAAATTAAAGAGGCAATTTCTAAAGTGAACAATAGAAAACAATTTCAATTTTTTTTGTTGAATTATATTTATTTGCATTCTATTTGGTTAATGGGCCTTGAGCCTTATTTCGCAATGATGTTTTTGCTACCTTTTATAGTAATGCAGTGTACCATGGTACGATGTTTTGATGGCAGGTCTTTGTTTGGCTTCAAACCTCACGTGTAAGCGAGTTAATGCCCTTGGCATAATTCCAAAGCATACACAGTTCCCAAAGTAGGTCAGGTCGGTTTACTCCTTGCTATTTGCAACGGACTTGCAATGTACGATGAGAGTTAATACAATGTACAATGAGAGTTTTGTATAAAGCTTTTAACCTGGCTTACTCCCATACATCAAACCGCAATTAATATTAAAAAAAAAAAAACCACCAATGTCCCTTCCATCATCATGCAATGGCAAGTGGGTCCAAATGGAGCGATTTGGAGGTCGGGCCCCTCGTTAAAACTTTTCCCACGTCACAATGGTTCAATCACCCAGGTGTGAGTGTCAATATTTAGGTCAAGTACAAGTCGGAGTCGAGGCTATCCATCAGGGTAGGCACTTTTGTTGTTTCTTGGCCTGACCCTAACCTCCGACCTAGTCAGGGTCAGTGCTCTTTGTAATAAATAATAAAATTTGAAAAGCATTGATAAGTCTCCATTTGGAAACAACACATTGGCTCAGGTGGTAGTAGCCATCTAAAAGGCCACATGGTAGTGACTGAGTACTCCATGTGGCAGTATAGCATTGTGACAAGACTGTCCATCATCTAGGTGATGCCCAATGCTTTGCTTGTTTGCTCATCTCGGGAAATCTACCTGCTTCCAGCTCAGTGCTTCTTTTGTTGCATAATGATAGGGTTATCTGTGGTTTTCGAATCCAAAGTTACCAAAACTAGGTCATGGTAAAGTTGGATGGATAAGTGTTATCTGAATAACACTATAAGGTTCGGCTCATACCTGGCTTCTTCATCGCAATGCGACTCTATGCAGGATCTGAATGAGTAGTTTGCTGGATTTTGGATCTAGTGGCTTTTACAATGACTTGTTGTCTAGTTACGAATTGTTCCCATCTAACATATATTTTCCTGTGGCTCTGCAATCGTCTCGACCTTCGTCAACGTGTTGCCAAATCCACAACTGCTCACCATGGTATGCACTAGTGTTATCCCTCTAGAGCTCAGGATAAGATAGTTGTTTCGTATTCCACGGGGTTCTCAGAGCAAATAAGGCCACAGGAAGCTTGGCATTCATCAAGGGCAAGGGGGATATGTTTTCAAGGTTCAATTACGACCATGAATGTTATGGACAAGGGTGCATTGGATACATTGTCCGTGTGTGAACATTACTATGTTGCGAACGGGGAATTTCAGGCATGTTCGTGCAAACAATCTTTTAGCACCTTCTTGTTAAGAACTTGGTGACTCCTAAAGAGTGTTCAGTTCAGGTAATACAGTAGTGGGTCAAGTCAATGTTGACATAGTGTGTAGAGACAAGTTGTCGGCCATAGGAGTTTCAACAACAATACAATGCAAATCAATTCCTCTGCTAGGTACAAAATCCTTCATGTAAAGTTAGAGCTTAAAAGCTAAAAGATAACAATTTTGACAGTTTTTCTAATGTGCCATTGCATTTTGTAACATAGTGTTGTGACCTTTATGAGCTGACAGATGGGTTTAAAATTTGTTGCCAATGTAACTTGTTGACTGCAATAAATAAAATATGTTAGTTTGTTATATTTATGCTCTTTTTTCCCACTTAAGGGTCTATATATGGGCAAGAATAATTTTAGGGATATTAATTTAGTATGATCTTGATAACAATTGAAATAATATGGCATTGAGCAAGGTAGAAAGGAAATCAAAGCAATATAAATTCCATTGCAAGATTCACAATTGTCATTTGGCTTTCTATTGATTTGGCTTTCTTTGTATTAATTGCACTTCCCACCTTCTCCTTTAAGGCATTATTTATTGTTTGTACAAATTCGAAGTGAAATTTAATATAACAACAAGTCTCTTACACTTGTGCTTTAATATTTCCATTTATTTTGTTTATGGTTTCCATGTATGAAAACATAAATATTTGAGCCAAATCATTCGCAACACACGCATCAATGCACAAGCTGAAGGGAAAAATATTTGACGACACTCTCACACTGGGCAATTTCTAATTTCGTAATAAATAATAAAAATTTCAAACATCAAGCTGCTTGCTAGGGGCGTGGTCCAGATTGTGATTAAATTTAAAACATTACTATAATTTTATTACGATATATTGTATTTGTATTATTTTTTAAGAATATAGCATTCATCTCCATGTGGTAGCATAAAATCGTGACGGGGCTGTCTATCCTCAGGTGGCAGCGTCTCAGTGGCCTAGGTGGCAATAATCAGCTCAATCATGAGTTGGAGTCGGGCCTATCCATTAGCTCACCTAGTTTTGTTTTTTCTGGCCCTACTATCAACAAAACAAGGAAAGTTTAAAGACAATGAATGGTGCTAGAATCAAGAAAAAATATTATTTAATTTGCAGATGGGTGATTCGCAAGTCAGTAGTCGGGCATTCAAAGTAGTTCAAAAAACTTAAATCGTAGAATTGAGGCTTCCGTGATCCATCATATTTATAAGAAGATTTCGACGTAAATCACATTAGGTAAGACATTTGCCGACGCGTTTCGAACCAACTAGTGTGGTTCATCGTCAGGACAAGTTGAAGAAACAGATCCAGCTCAACATGTTAAATAGTCAGACCAGAGATTCCAACGGCTAATTTTGACTAAATGACCCAGGTCAAAATTAATTTAATATTATTAATATTATAATATTATTAT
>APFE031643937.1:0-24825 GCA_000404065.3 Pinus taeda | reverse complement strand
AATAATATGGTTGCTAATATTTATATAGTTATTAATAATGAGTTGGCTTATCAGTCTATATTAACCATATTGAAAAACATGACTGATAGATCAACCATATTTACCTTAAATATAGTTATGCTAGTAGTAGTTTTAGTGATGGATTTTAGTGTGAATTGTCTATTATATTTTTAGAGATGGATTTTAGTTTGAATTGTCCATTAAATTTCATTTAATAACTTTGTTTCGCTTATCATAATCTTGTTTGTGCATACCATAATTAATTTTGGAAAGTAGATTGGATACAATTTTATTATAGTTCTTTTAAAATGGTTCACCGTGATTCGATCAATTGACGACTAAAATAGGGATTGGACAACTCTATTGACTTAAACTCGTTGTCGAGAAGATTTATAAAGTTTTGAACATTTATAATTTGTCCTCTGGCTTGAAGGTTATTTAGAGCGGTTTTGTTTTCTTTGACCTTGAAGGTGGGCGCGCTGTCACGATATCTGTATAGAGCCTATACACTGAATTCACAAATGAAATTTCAAGTTTCTGATGTTATTGCTCTATATTATATATAAAATGGCAGAAAAGCTAATTATGTGTGAATTAAATTGCAGAGCAATCAGCCGATCGAATTGTTACCACAAAAATGGACACGAATCTTGCAAAAACTGTAGAAAATGGAAAACATAAAGGGAACACTGGGTGGAATCTCTACAACCATCTCTCTTACTCGAGCCCAGAAAGTTTGGAAGATCTTACCAGCTCTGGGTGACATTGCATTTGCATTTCCATTTTCTCCACTTGTTCTTGAAATCCAGATTTGCTTCCAAGTTAACTTTCATTTGATTTTTTTGTGAAATTAAATTTCTGTAATTTATGATGATTGAAAACTTCTTTTCAATAATTATAAAAAAATTATGAGGTTCATCGTCATATTTGTCCTAAAGATGAAAAACCCCAGTAATTATTATGTGATTATTCCTTAACAAAAAGAAGTCCTCATTTGATTTATATATACGAATCCTTTGGAAGTCAGTAAGCTTCAAGTATAACTCTGTGTCCCTCTCCAATAAATCACTGTGCAGGACACTTTGAAGTCTCCACCTGCAGAAAACAGAACCATGTAAAAAGCAACATTGATTTCTATTGTGATAACAGCATCCTTCTATATGCTATGTGGTTTTCTGGGCTATCCAGCATTTGCGGAAAATGCACCTGGTAACCTGTTAACAGGGTTTGCATTCTACGAGCCATACTGGCTTATTGACTTTGCCATTGCATGCATTGTGGTTCACCTGGTGGGAGCATACCAAGTAAGATTTCTTCCGCCATTTCTCTTAGCTCTGCTTGACTGAAACTCCATTAATTCCTGCCACCCATATAAATCTATTGCCCTAATATCTGAATCTCTCGTAGGTGATGTGTCAACTGATTTTCAATTTCATTGAAGGTTGGATTTCTCAGAAATGGGCAGACAGTGTGCTAATCAGTAAGAGAATCGGCATACGCGTTCCTTTTTTGGGCTTCTACCATGTCAATCTACTCAAGCTGGGTTGGAGAACTGCATTTGTGGTTCGACTACTGGCATTGTCATTTTATTTCCATTATTCGATGACGTGGTGGGAATTTTGGGTGCTCTGAACTTCTGGCCATTGGTGGTGTACTTTCCTGTGGAGATGTACATTGTACAGAAAAGAGTGCAACGATGGACACTCAGGTGGAACCTTCTGCAAACATTGAGCTTCGTAGCTCTTCTTGTAACTCTGTTGGCTCCATAGAAGGTCTTGCCAAGGACAAAGAAACATAGAGAGGATTTGGGATAGACATCTTTATCTTCAGTGTACATTTTGATTTTCAAGATAGAGTTAAATTGTTTGTCTTGTGACGAATAGATTCTGGAATATTTTCAAAATCTAAAATCTATAGAATGCCAATATGTTACAACACTGTGCCTGATATGTTACAACACTGTGCCTGTGTTGCCGGGAAGATAATTACTCAGACAACGCCATTGTTTCTGAGGTGAAAAGAACATAGTTCGGAAAGCGGATCTAAATGCAGATCAGGGTTGTAGTCGGAACAGATTTCCCCAACACAATAATTATGGAAACTAAATAAAATTTTTCCTAATAAATTAAATAAACATAATGTCTCCTTGGAAGCTATGTTCTACTTAGAGAAGATGTTCAAAGAACAGTTTATATATATATATATGTGAAGAAGCTATGTTTCACTTATGATCACTCACAAATGTAGTTACTCTGCTGCGAAATTTATGGATTTTGATAACAGGTTTATTAGAATAACTAACCATACATGGGAAAACTGTCGCAACATAACGTGCAAGTTTTTGCATAAAATTCAAACCCTAAGAGTTCATAGTAATATGCACTGCTCGGCAAATTTTTATATATTATTATGGGATTATATTATTTAAAATAAAACTTAGTTGTTTCAAATTATGGTATTTGAAATTATTTGCGAATGGCTAAAATTTATTTGTATGAATCTGAGGCTATTAAGATGTTTCTTGAGTTCAAAGAAAATGAGTTATTAATCAAGCAGATGCACAATTAGAACATATTATTAGAACATATTATAAGATTCTATGTTATTATAAATAGTTTCTAGTTTATTATTTATTTATTAATTTAATTTTAAAGTGGATTAGGTGTCTGGAAACTTTTTATTTCATTTAATTTTAAGAATTTATGTCTATTTGGATAGTTTAATTGATGAATTTGTAAAAACTAAAAAATCAAAGGTTCAGATTAACTCAAAAATTTACTAATAGTTATTTTAAAGATTTACAAATAGTTATGTCATAAGAGTTACTCAATTCCTCTCGGATATAAATAAAAGACTTCATAAATAATTATACTTTACAAATAACATTAAATATTCACAAATAACTACAAACATGTAAAATAATGTATTAATGAAAAGTCCTTCGTGTGTTTCTTCTCTTTAACTTCCACTCGTCTTACTTGACCTCAACTCACCTCAACTCATTTTACTGAAAAAATAATTATAAATGAGAATATTGATTTCAAAATTTAAAAATAAACTGAGATGTTTCTAAAAATTGCTCGTAAAAAATTAGTTAAAACACCTCACTATAAAACTACATGATCAATTCTCCTCAACTCTTAGAATTAAACTTAATCCATTTCTTTTCACTTGCTTTCCTATAAAATCTACTTGAAAATGTTTCCGCAAGCTCGTGAACCACACCCCTAAAAAGGAAAAAGAAAATAGTTAGTAATATTTTTTTCAATCGTGGTAGAGTTCATCGCTTCTTTATAATATTTCGAGGTTTGTTTTATTTTTTAAATATGTTTAGGGTTTTGAGGTTATTATCATTTTTCTAAAATTGATTTTAATGGTTTTAAATATGATTTTTGGTTTCGTGTTAATATATATATTTTTTTAATGGGTAAAGCTGAAACTTCCATTTTAATCAACTTCATTCTCCGGGAGTAGGTGTTCATATGGTTATGAGTTTTTTTGCTTAGGAACCAGAAAACCTTTCCTATTTGGGTGATAGCTATCACATGGAGACAAAATTCGTGTTAGTTTATTGAGATTCACTTTGTTTTAAAGTTATTTGGTTGTAAAGACCTTTGCTGAGGTTAGCTTTTACAAGGATTTAAAGATTTTTATTAACTTAATTGCGAAGTTTAAAATTCAAAGAAATTTACTAAAGTTAATTTTTACATTTTTTAGAATAAATAAAATAACCTAATTTTATTTACTTGATATTTGGCTTTAAGTATGTGCTTAGAGTATTTTTAATATTTTTAAAGTGTTAAAGATGTTTGCTATTTTTTAAAATCGAGGATCTTTCTCAAGAACATTTTGATATTATTGTGATGTGTAAATTGAATAATAAAGAATCTTTTGGAATAACTATAATTCATATTAATTGATATAATTTAAGTAGACCCCTTGCTATAGTTTTTATGTGTAAAGCTAAAACCCATCAAAAGGACAAGTTAGTGAAGATATTTCATATAATATAGCAAATGGTTGTTGACTTCAAGATCTCTAGCGTTGGAACCTCTTTATTTCTCTCCTATGTAAGGAGAGAGAATAGTAGGGATAGGAGCTACTTAAGGGGAGGAATTGAATCGTATCACATCCTTTGAAGGAAACTAACTTTGAATACGTGGGTACCTTAGGCCCCACTTTTTTGCCATGTAGTTGCAGTGCCAAAACAAGAGTTGAATTATTGTAAGCACTATAAATAGGCATTTAAGATAGGTCCCTAAATTGTTTACTAATCCAAATTAGATACTTGTCAAAATGTCTTGGAAAACTTTGTAATAGAGATTTAATTGTTTTCAACAAAGCTAGAACATGTTCAAAAAACCCTTGGAAATTGAAATGAACAATTGTGATGATTTTATTTCTAATACAACCCCATTACAAAATAAAGTCGTCATGAATAAGATGATTGCATGGAACATAAGACAAAAATGAAGAAGGGTAGTAGCAGAGATGAGAGCTCAAGAAAGCAATCTTCTTAATGACCAAAGGAGAAGAAAATATTGATTATATCACAAACTAAGTGAATATTGTTGTTGTGTCATGGTCATCTACAATTTTCCTACTAGTGCGGAACAATACACTAAATCTATGTATAAATCACCCTTTCGTAATGAATTTTCCATTTAATAAAATCCCCAATCAACCTTGTTTTCTTCCCATTCGAGTTTCTGTAGTAATCCTTGTTCTCCATTACTTGGTTTGTTGTCATGTGATTGTATTGAGTTCGTTAATTTCTTTTGTTATGGTGTGTTTTTGTGTGTGTTACTTTCTAGAAGGCCATGTGCACTACCATTTACATGAATATTGCCTTAAATTGATTAATTATTATTTGCAAGTCAAAAACATCAATATATCCTCAAGCCCATGCACTTCGGAATTAACCTACAACCATCAACCATTAGCACATCAATATAAAAATATACTTTGCAAGTCTTTTGTGCCTTCTTATGAGATAGAGCACACAATAATATGCCTAAAACATATCCAAATGCCATAGTGTTGTAGTATGTGATTATGGTGTGGTGCTAACATGTACCCACCCACCTTTGCAAACATATAAAAGTATATTTTTTGTATATGGATTTCTAGATTGGATGTGTCGTGTATACAATGTGGGATTGGCATTTAAAGAGAGAGATTTCTCTTTCTAGTTAGAATAATAGAACTGTAAAGTGCATTTGACATTGTTGTTGGGCATTAGCCTTAGCACCACAAACAAGTAAACCAAGCCTTAGAACTAGATACACAATGGAGCCCATTCATGCGCATTGACATATACTGGTATAGAATTAAAAATCTCATATTACAATCCATTTAAAAATTCAATTGAGGATGAATTCATATTACATAGACATTAAATTTTAATCTTCCACAAAGATCTACATTGATGGAATGGATAGGCCACAATCCTACCATTTAGAAAACATTTACCCTTGTATCAAAGGTGTTGTTAGGCCACAAAGATCCCTTATTTAATTTAACTTGCAATTAATTTAAATTATTACATAATTAGTATCAATCACCCACAAAATTATTGTCTTCCCAAGGAGATATTTGACAACAATATGGAATCTGACCATGATATTGGATCTCTCTACTAATTTCAAGCCCAAAGGAGTTTTCAATAATAGGTTTGTAACATAAAGCTTGATGGGCATGTAGTTTTTCAAACATTTATTCATAAAACATTTTCTTAAACACTTGGCATATATACTTCTTACCTTGGAATTGACGCCAAAATATTGCCACCTCATTGGAGATTGTTGCCAAAACTCCATGGCATCCATTTCATTTAATCAAGATTGTCTCACATAGCCTACTTGCATCAAGCTTCAACCAAAGCCTCCTATACTTCAGAAGAATATCTTCGGTTGATTTTTTTGGTTACGTGTCCATGCACTTCTTGTAGATGGTTACTAGGGGCTTCATAATGCTTTATGAAATGGCACTTATTTGTGATGGGTATCCTCCTCCTATTGCCTTGTTTCTCATTCCCATGCTACCAAATCTTTGATATCCTAGTGGATGAAAGGATTTGAGGGCCTTGTCAATGTATGGCTTAAGTACCTTAATGTGGCACCCATTTTTCTTGATTAAACCTCACCCTTGATTGTAATATGAAACAACCATGGATGTATTAATTTAATAGAATTATTAAAGTAAATCCAATGTCATCATTAGTAGATGATGAAAATTCTCCCTTGATCTACTTAGTTTTGGTAAATAACTATATTCATACTTAATAAAATTCATAGCTACTCTTCAAACCAAAAACAATGTATACATTTATTCTAAAGAATGGACATTTTCAATTTTCAACTTCTTCAATACTTAAACTATTTCCACTTATTATTACTATTATTTTTAGAAATCCAACTAAAATACCTAAAGCAATCAAGATACTCATTCCAAATCTAGACACTAGTAGAAAATGAGAAATTAGTGACTAGGTGACTAAAAAAGTTAGTCACTGTACCTTTTCCATGTGAAATACTACGAAAAAAGAGCAATCTTAAGTGACACAGCTAAAAATGGCTAACATAAACGACTAATGTAGTCACAAGTTACAAAATATGACTAGCTAATAAGTAATACAAGTAAAAACCACTAACATGGATGACTAAGTTAGTTTGGGAACAAAATTATGACTACCTAAGAAGTACTACAATATTATAAATCAATTCTTTATGTTAGTAATTTTAATTGTGTCACTTCAACAATCTAAACTTACAAGTGAATGTGCCTCATTTGCACACTAACTTTTTTCCCATTGACATAAATATAATTTAACAATGTCAATTTATCTCCATCTTGACATATCTCTTCATGATGTAATCAAAATACTATTCATATTCCTCCTTTAAATTTATGAGTATTATGTTGACACTTAAGAACTTTAGAATTAACTATCCTAGTTCCATATACACAATTAGAGTTCCATTACTTTAAGCTCATTCATTGTATATTCATGTCTATGTTCTAACTAGAGACATAAGTAATAGGTAGTGGCCTAATTAAGATCACTTGTCCCCCTCTTGTTCACCCAACTCCTAACTCTACATACAACACCGCAATAATATTGTGCCACTTAAAATTATTGGTGTCAATTATATTATGTACACATTATAATTTATAATATATGTATCTTATGTTTTATATATACTACATCATAGGATTGTTGTCTCCCTTCAATCATATCAGAAGATATATATATGGCATATATTTGTTTAAACATTTGAACTATGCATATGCTCACATGAGCTTGAGGATGTTGGTTTGTTTTGATACCCATATCACTGTTACCACTTGGCAACTTATAAATGGGACAATTCACCTTGTTCACTTGTCATCCATGTTCTACGGTGGTGTTGAATTGAGGTGATTCGACTGATGTGATTAAAGGAGGGTTATACGACTATGGTATGATCATTTTACCTCTGTTTATTTGTGTTTTTTATGTTTCTTTCACCGCTGCCATGATTTTTCTCTATAAAGGTCCAAATGAGGTTTCAAACCTTCACATTTCACTCATGATGGGTGCTATTTAACACTTTTAGCCATTTGGGGTTCAGATTGTTATTTTTTGGTTCAACAGTTTTCTCCCCACATGGCCAAATGCATGACATTCAAAGACAATGTCATGTCCATTCTTTTCATTTTGATAGGGTTTATATTTAATGTTTTCTTCTATCCCAATTAATTTGTCTCACTTGTTCCAATGTTCTTCATTTGTAGGCTCTGCGAGGGTTGATGTCTTTGGCCCCGGTAAATACCATTTCCAAGGATTTTATTCATTTTCATAAAGAAATATTGTCTAATAATTTGATAGAATTTGGGGTTTTTGCATTGGCATGCACCTTGATGCATTACTCTCCTAATTTTATGCCCAATTTCTTGAACCTCACCATTTAAGTTGTCCTATTTTCATTATTTTTTCTTTCCAGAGTTATGGTTAAGTTGCTCACATATGGATATATAATAATACCATAAACTATCTCTATCAAAATCATAATTGAAAATAAGAAACAGAAAAAAAAATTACATCTATCATAATCTTTATAATTATATTTTTTCAAAAATAAATCATATTTATTAAAATATGTATGATATTCCTAATATAAGATTGAAGAAATAAAAGAAATTCAACCATTAATTTTAATATATTCTTCGAAATATAGATTAATCAATTGGGTTTGGAGTATGCCTTAAAACAACTTGCTTTTGCTTTGCTAAGAGATTGTCTTCCCCAAAAGTAAGGAAAGTGGCTAACCACCGAAGAAATAGAGGCATCGAGTAGAAGTGAAGGCCTGCCCATTTATACACCACCAATGGATCATTCCAAGTTGCCTAGTTTTCCTTGGATGATGGTGATGAGACAACTTGCATTTGCGAATAATAGCTAAAGAGAGTTGTCCTCACTCCTAGTTTAACAACTAAATTATGATAAGCTTTTCTACTATTAAAAAAATTTATAAATTAATCAATTTACACATGGTTTAGTTTTTATTAAATTTAAATTTCTCTTGGTTTTTATTAATATTAAATTTCTGAAAAATAAATTGAAAATGGAAATCAAATTGAAAGAGTACATGTTTCAAAATAAAAAAATAAATAAAAATTTACAAAAAACTATCTTTAGTACATTTTTGTTTTTTTTTTAAATTACACGATTTTAATGACAAGATAAATTCATCTTGGGAAAATGTAATCCCTCCAAAAATTTCAAGTTAACTTTGGACTCCCACTTGGACAACGCTTCCTTCTGAGTTCAGTTTTTCTCTTTTTGTCCAAAACCGCATTGATTTGTTTTTCAGGGTCTACAATGGCTTCAATCTGCGAGTCGGTCTGAGTCTTCCAAAGGAAGTTCTTTTCATTAATCTAACTAAGAATTATGGCACTGCCTAGAAGAAACAAGAAACTCGTTTCACTTGTAGGCAGGAAACACCAACAACATTAGTAGCGCAGGGTGGTATGGGGCAAGGCAGAAATGGTTTGTGCTTTTGAGAATAGTCATCTTATGGGACTTCATCGTATAGATGATCTCCTTGAAGAATCCCATTGATCTGGTGCTTCATATGCCAAATCTATTTTTCAAGGGTGAATACCTTGTAAATACATTGTAAATCTTGGACATGTTCATGGTTTAGTTTTGTGTTCGTGCCCTATTTTTATGCCCTTTAGATTTTTAATCATAGGAGTTTTGAACCTTGGTGAAATTCATCAAGTTTTAGACACTTTAATAATATTGCACAAAACTTAAAAGGTAAAATGATTATTCGGTTTCCTTTGGGTTGAGAGTTAATATGATTTTTTCATTGGTACATTTCGCTTTTTTATTGATCAGTGATACGCAGGAAGGCTTTCATATGGTCGGAGAGATTTTTGAACTTGCACTTATTTATAGCATTCATTAACAACCCGTTCTCCAATATACTATTAGATCATCCATCGGTTTAGGGTGTGTGGAAGACAATTTGGGTATCTGGATAAGTCTTTCAATACATGCTTTGGATACAAATGATACTTTGTGTTTTCCTCTCCTCCTATGCAATTGTCACAATGGCCATTTGATTTATTAGTAGCTATGAACACCAAAATCCACTTTATCATGGAGGGAGAGAGTTTGAACCATGTATCCAGCTCGAATTAATAAGGCCTCACCAATACACTAGGGTTATCCTTGAATTCAGTGTTCATACAAAGAAGTTTTCCAATAAATCCTTTGGTAAGGAAATGCCATTGCCAGTATTTTTTCTCTCTTTTTTCATTTGAAAATTTTTGGTTTTCAAATCCAATGGCCAACAATCAACTCCCTAAATCAATGGAAAGTCGTCCATTCAACAAAGGGGTTCTGCAATCGAAGTTCCACCTCCTGGTTCTGGGCCTCAAATAAACACAAAACTAAGCCTTATTCATCATTTATTAGAAAAACTAAGCCTTTTGCATCATTTATTAGACACAACTAAGCCAGTCCAAATGTTTATTATGCACACAACTAAGCCTTGTTACGCTAACTACAATTTTTTTGGGTAAAACATGCTTTCATTATATTTTTAATAAAATACAACTTAAAAATATCATCATGGTAGCCTCTGCTCTCTCATTCTGACCAGACTTTTTGAGAGTGGGGGTTCGGACATACCAAAAATGACAACTAACATACATTATTTCAGAGGGCGTTCAAGCCTAGACACAACTGACATAAACAAAAAGAAAACCATAACTGATAATTGCATATCAAGATGGTGGGTGGGGTGGAAGTATAGGAGGAGAAGCGAAGAAATTGACATGATCATGGATATGGAAGTCAATATTCTCCACCCTCGCTCCTAGACCGTGAAGGTGGTCATTCGTATGGCGATGCTAACATTGGAGACTATCTAGCTACTCCAATATATCATTCTAGCTATACTACATGTCCTAGAAATAGGCCATAGTCTCATTCTTCTCTTCATACATGTGATCTCAAAGGATATCCATACTGATTAATATTTGACGAAGTTGCACTGCAAGAGATTCTAGAGTGAGTGGAGCTACCACTTGACCATATGAACAAACTTGAGATACAATTTACGTTTCCTCAGTGTCCTAACTACTACAATTGGCTGAGGGTGCACTATGTCTAGGCTTAGGATGCCTCTCTGGCTATTGTCGCCCACCCCCATGGCAAGGCCAGCCCTGTTGACTAGGCAATGAGAAAAGAGGCAAATTAACTAGAGAGAAGGGGAAGGCTCCTTGAAAAGAAGGACACTTGCAATAATAATAACCGATACTTGGGTTGCTAAACCACCCCCGAGGAGACTGCTGCATTGGAATGGCCACCACCCTCCTGCAAGGCCGGGATAAACAAGTCATTAACCACATCAAGTGGCTTGCACCCCCCTCTACCGCCACCGCCCTAAGTGAACTTCAACCCATAAAGGGACACCGTATGCCCTCCAGTGACACCGTGGTTGGCTTCACACCACACAATTCCAAAGGATAGCCGCACGGATCCCACAAATTCACACCAGAGCACCACTAGATGGGCAAGGTTATGAGGAAACCACCCTACATAAATGGGAGGCTCAAACTCCTTAACCCACACACTGCTCACCACCCTTTGACACAAATGATACAAACAAGTCATGATCCACACCAGATGACCTTCACCTCTTTTGTCGCAAACATCCGAGGCATAATTCAATCGACTAAGAACCCATTAATCTCCGCCTGAGCACCATTAGATGGGAAAAGTTATGGACTAACCACCATAAAGAGGGATGAAGAGACTCACACTCCTTATCCAACATGTAGGCAAGAAGGCCCAACGAGACAAATTCCTTCTGCTCAAACTAGTGATGGGCCAGAGCTTGGTGGTGGCTCACCTTTGCACCTGTTCACATCCCTAGGTCCCAAGGGAAAAGAAAGCCATGAACCCCAGGCAACACCATAGGGCCTTGATCCCCCAAAACGCCTGCCACCCATGGTCAAAACCCTGGGGAGACACCATGGATATAGACCCAAGCTTACTAAAACTCATCTCCCAAGCTTCCACACTAAACTTCCTTCGCAACCAACCTACAATTATAAACATGGTAGGATCCTCCCATGTACCTGTGTATTGAATGAATTGAGTTTTCACGAGTTTGAAGTTATGAAGTACATGGATTCAGACCAAGTCCCAAGGGCCGCTCTAGTGCAACTTATACCACCATCTAATAACCTCCATCAGGGGGAGAATATTCTATTTCTATGAGGCCCGGAAGCAAGTAAGCATTTGTACGGTGTAAGTTAGCTATAGCAAGCACTTCGTGCCAAGGCAAGGTGAAATCATGATACTGATGTGATGCTCTCTTGTTAGCCAACTAGTCTACCGCTTTGTTACAAACCTGAAAAAAATTACTACTAGTGACATAATAAAATATTTCCAAGATATGTCTTATGCATCCGAGCTAAGCTTCTAGTTGTCCACTCTTGGCAATTGTGGAGGTAGGAAAACCATTAATGAACTTATGGGCAATCTTGATGACCAATGACAAGGGGCTTGGACCCATGTTCAAAGTGTACTGTGGACCAACAAAACCCTCAACAATTGGCCCTTTCGGCAACGACCTACAAGAATATCGTAGTCTCACCCAAAGCAATTATGGGAGGTCGTAGAACCAGGTTTATGCAGCCAAAGGGATATGCGCATTGTGGTAGTTGTGTGTTTACTTATGTTTTATAATTATCTACAACTTCGCATACATAAAGGACTTTGTGCTAATGCTTTACTTCATAGATTAGTACTTATTACATAAAAATATCAGAGAATGATATAACAAGTATTCTTTAACATTATTTAGTAAAATTCATGCACAAAAGTATGTATAAACACAGATACACAAGACTTCGCCAAATCTTCTTATTCTATATTAAGAAAGATCTTCAATACATACAACTTCTCTCACATGCACACCTAGTTGCAGGTGGTCTACGCACTCAGCTGCAGACAATACCAAGCCTCCACACACTTAGTTGCATAGCCTTCCCTTAAGACCCAAAATAAAGACTAAAGACATAATAGATCAATCATTCAACTATCACTTCTCTTATTACTCGAAAAAATATTTCATCTCCTTGTATAGACTTCATTACTACAAGACCATGGTCCACATACCATGGATCCAATAAAACAATGTGCTAACACCATATTCCCATTACAAAATAAGGTTCTTTGACCCACCCCAAAGCCCCTAAACATCACACGGTAAATATAACTGTGTGGACTCTTTGTGCTTCGCTCCTCAAAATGTGGAGCCTTTGACCAAAACTAGAAAAAGTTAGGTTGTGCCCAACAATGTGCCAGGGTAAACATGATACAAAGAGTTATTATGACATGACCTGACCTCCGAGCTTCAGTTATGGAAGTGGGCCAACAATTTAAAACTCACTGCAATCCCTCAAGGATTACAAGACACACAGGGGCCAACGAACCACCCCCAGGTGACCAAACCTTTAGCTCGATAGATTTTTCAATGACCTAGGCTGGGCTGATAACTACATGTGCAAGCCTGCAAGGTTGCAGTTATGACCCTCCAACCCCATGCACAAGCTTGTAAGAGTGAGTTTATAGCCAAAAATCTTTAGTTCAAAGGGTGTGATCCCGAGATCTGAGCCAAAATTCCAGGATAGCATCCATGCCATTGCCGAGAACTTCATCAAACTTTCCAAAATGATAAATGATAATGACAATTTTATTCATACAAAACTTGAACAAGAACTTGACCTAACTAGGCCTAACCATGATAGTCATTTTGTCAAATATATGGTGAACATTCAAACTAGGTCATGAATACATATAAGATAATAGGAGTATAAAACTTATCTGTGAATCACCAAGAAGGTCTAATGTCCTCTCATAATAGATGCAATATCACTTGTTAGCCCATGAATTCAGTAACCCTTAAATATTGATCAAATCTCGAACATGTCATAACAAGAGCACATTACAAATTTATGCTTATAACTAGCATATAAATGTATTATAAACCATGAAAAAACAACCATCAAATCACCATAATAACAAGTACAAGTGCTTGTAGATTACAATAGGAAAATATTTCTTATTCACTGATGCAAAAGCCAATCAAGTTAGGGACTTCCACATACAATCCGATCATAGATTGGGTTCAACCAAATATTTTTTTCATCCAATCACCCCCATGTCATATTGTAAGCATAAATGTGGGATCTCAAGACATAAACAACCAGGGCCTCCAGGAAATTAAACCACCTCCACCCTCAGGCTACTGTGATCTTATCAAAATCGGTCAAGAGATCACAAGCCCAAAACAAACTTGGATACCTCAAAGTTTCTTTACCATTACCTTGAGGAATTTACATGTCTCCACCCACCTGTTGAGGGCTTCCCGGAGACTAAACCACCTCCACCCCCAACCTTTGGGATTTTTCCTGAGATCACCTCACTCGATTCCAAATCCTTCCAACAATCCAAAGCTCAAACAGAAAAGAATCCCGTCACACCATGGTTATCTAGGAAATGGCAAGGCAAGACGGAAACCACTGTTAAACCAGACAAACCCCATGTCAATGAAAACAAATGAACCAAATACAGAAATGCATGTACCATGCATTCATAAATCAACTGTGAAATCACACATGAAATCTCCTTGTTGAAGATGATCGATCTGATCTTCCTTGCTTTTCATTTGCTTTCCTTGTCTTTCCTTGCTTACTTTCTCCTCTTGGTGCTCTTCTCTCTCTAAAAATGAACTCCAAAACCAAAGTTGACAAAAAGATGTGAACTGATCTTCAGGATACTTTTTATTATTGAGGCCACTATTTTCTTCATTTTACTTTCTTTTCCTTCAATTTCCGTCTCATGCAAATATGTGACACTTCATCTCCCTTTTTTCCTATTTTCCTTTACTTTCATAAATAAATGTCAATTAATGCCTCCTTACTTTTGCTAATGCCTTTGTCAATTACCTTAGCCACAAGAAACTAAAACTGACACCCACTAGGATGTTTTGCCCAAATTTCAGCTTGGAATATATGTTCCATGCCCTTGGTCTCATTCTTTTTCCTTTATTAAGTTTTGTTACATGAAGTTTTAACCCGGGGTTGTTACACATACTCACATACAAAGCTAACATCCTATAAGAAATCATAATGTAAAATGGAGAGCTAGAGCATAAAATTAACTGCATTGATTATAAACTAACCATTCTAGCCAAGATCTTAGCCAACATCACCTTCTGCTTGTAAGAGGAAGGTGATCGACAAGTGCATATTGGTCCTCCACACTAGTTGTCATGTTACACTAGAGTTTTGATCATGTATTAAGTGATATATTTAGTTTAGCAATCTCACAATATGTAAAGAGATGACACAAAAAAACATACTTATAAACGTTTTTTCTTAAAGATGTTTTGATCCAGAAAAATATTAATAACCTCAAAACTTTGAATAGTGCTATTGATCTAGATTCTTTTCATAAAAATTAATAATACTTTATATTTCTCACACTCATAAATTTCTTTTCAACATAATGATACTAAACCTATAATTAATAAAATAAATATTTATATAATATTTTTATTTAAATATATTAAATTTATAAATAAATTGAAATTCATTTTTATAATTTATTTAATTTCTATTTATTAATATATTCATTTAATTAAATTAAATAAATTCTAATAAACACAACGGCTATATTACTATAAACAAATAATATAATTTAATTTTAAAAAAAATATTTAAAAAGCTATAATGAAACCTCATCCTCTCCGTCAAAGAGAAAATGATAAAAGCTATGAATTATTTTGATAAATGTAGTGAGTTTTTCGAGCAATGTGTCATACGAGTTTTCCAATCATTTTTTAGCTGTGAAAGAGTGAATCCATAAAAGTGAATCTGTTAAAAATATATTTGGAAAATATATATGAGTTTTTTAACTTAGCTTTTCTATCTTCAAAATGATTCCATCATCATTAGAAGATAACAATTCATATGATTCACATTTTCATTTTTTTCAAAATTATCTCTAAATATTCATTGCTGTGAAAGAGTGAATCCAGAAAAGTGAATGTATTGAAAATATATATGGAAAATATAAATGAGTCTTTTAACTTAACTTTTCTAACTTCAAAGTGATTCCATCACGAGAGAATAACAATTCACATTTTCATTGTTTTCCAGGCTGGTTAGTTAATATGCTAATTGAATTTATTTTAAACTAAAAAAGAAATTATTATTATTTTTTCTACTTATATTTAATATTTTTTTCTGTAAAAGGGTGCAGAGGATTTTCATTAATAAAAAAAGTATACATTAAGATCAGATTTCTCAACCTCAATAAGCAAAAGAAAACAAAGTAACAAAAACAAGAGTATCACCCAACTTGGGACAAGTTTCTAGATCTACTTTTCCTTCTTTTTTTTTGGCTACTTTCACCCATCCATTCAGTGGAGGAGTAACCAAGGCTAGCTGAAGATTGTCCTGACAAATTGTTGATGCATCCTTATCAGAGTGAGATTGCTCCCAATAAAGCGATATTATTGTTTATTTATGGTTTCTTTGCTTTTCACGAGAAGAAGAAAAGTCCTCTTCCTCTACAGGGGTTGGGTGACTTATTTTTCCATCTTATTGGCTTTTGAGCACAAATATTCTCTAAATGTCTTACTTAATGGCAAAGTCAACGAGCAAAAGCAATGTTCAACCAAAACCAATGTTCTCTGAGTGGAGGAGCTGGATCTTGTGGAAATCACGTAATCACCTGCTTTCAGGTTGACTTTGTCAGACAAGCCTTTGTGAATGTTGACATCCTACACAAAACCTCCCATAAGTATATACTCTAAATTTAATAAACTTATATGAATATATTATTACATAATTTGAATTCTTCAAAAATATTTTACTCCTAAGAAAGAAAGAAATATAGTAATTATATATATATATATAATTATATTATAAACTAATTTAGAAAGGATTAAAATTGTAATTTATAATCTTAAATGATGGAATAATACTAGAAGTCAATCTATTAACTTAACATTGAACTGAATATTCCAAATATTTAAAATTTAAGTAAATATAAAAATGGCATTAAATATCTAAACTATTTTGGTATTTGAATTTAAAATTAAGATAGTCTAATTAATAAATAAAATGACATTTTTTCCATATAATTTTGGCTTAAATTATTTTGGTAAAATTTTTAAGAATTATAAATTTTTAATGTGTAAAGTTCAAATATTTCATAGTATTTTGGAGTTGAATTTATTTATATATTCAAATACACATTTTAAATAATAAAAAATCACAATCTTATATCAAATTCTAATATTAAACGTCTATCTTTTCTATTTTATTTATTATAACTTGCCTTATAAACAACGTGCTTAGGTTCGTGCTCAGGTAGATTCAGGAATCTACTCTTTAAAGTTTGGATATAAGTTTCTCATAACAAAAAAGGGTTGGGGAGACCCTAATGGTGGGCAAAGTCAATATGGAAGTTAAAGTGCCCTACAAAAGCAAAATTGTTCTTCTGGTGTATTTTAAAAGGTAAAGTCCCAACATGGGACATTCTACAATCTAGATTTAAATCAGGTCTAGGAAGGTGCGCTTTGTGTAAAAATGACTGTGAAACCATATTGCATCTTTTTGTTGGCTGTCATATAGTTAACAAGGTATGGAAGAAGGTTGAGAAGATTATTCAGGCACCAATAGTCTTGGAAGGGAATAATATATCAGAAGTTTGGCATAAATGGTGGCACTCAAATTTATCTTGGAAGTTGAGAAATCTGAGTCCTATCATTTGTTGGGGTGTTTGGATTGCAAGAAATAGAGTCATTTTCCAGGACAAGGAATCTTGGAATCAATTGCCATTTAGAGTACCTCAATTTATTCAAATATTCCAGAGTCTGAGGAAGAAAGGATGCCTAGACAAATTAAAGAAGAACAAATGAAGGAAGGAGTACCTTGGGCTTACTTTGATGGAGCCTCTCAAAATAACAAAGCTGGAGCAGGCTTTATCATTCATATTACAAAAAGTCATTCTCTAAAAGCCTCTGTAGGACTAGGCAGTGGCTCAAATAACTATGCTGAACTATCTGCTCTAAAGCTTCTCCTATGCTGGTTGATCCATAGGAATATCTTTACAGTTCAAATTTTTGCGGATTCATTGAATGTGATCAAAAGGGCAAATGATCAAAGCAGATGCCAAAATTATATTTTGCTTCCTTTATTAGAAGAAATACAACAATTAAAACTATCTTTTAACACATTCTCCATTAATCAAAATTATATTTTGCTTCCTTTATTTGAAGAAATACAACAATTAAAACTATCTTTTAACACATTCTCCATTCATCATATCTACAGGGAAGGCAAAGAAGACATAGACAAGCTTTCTAAAGAAGGTCTACAACAAGATCTGGGCAGCTGGAGAATAGAGGAGGAAATCAATGGAGGCGTTCACCACTCACCAACCTCTTTACATGCTGCTTACCTCAGCATAGCAACAAGGGTCTTTCTAGTTTCGTTTTTTGCTTACAGTTGAAAGTTTGTCCTAATGAAATCTGTTCCTAGTCTTTTATTTTAGCAATGCTCTTCCTTTGTTTTTGTTGTGGGTTGTTTACCTCCATAGAGGAGGCCCAGAAAATGATGCCAGAAAATGTCTTTATCTATAAAAATGTAAACTGTTTTGACTCTTTTTGATATCACTGAGAAAGGGAGCTGTTTTCCTCATTAGAGGAGGCTCTGCATGACCCAAAGAACTCTCTATTAAGGAGAGGAAGAATAGCTTTTTAGAAGGTGTTATGATGGTTTATCATACAGCAAAGCCCTGTAGCATGTCCTTAAAACTTTTTATTATGAATAAAATGTTTGTTTTTTTCTTTGGAAAAAAAAATAAACAACATGCTTATTTTATTTTAAAAATTTAAATACTCCATAATATTTTAGAGCAATTTGATTATATATTTAAATGCACTTCTTAAATTAAAAGTTAATGTATTAAATTGTATTAGTCAATTTTTAATATTAAAATCTTGCTTTTTTATTTATTCAATTACTTATTTAATTTTAAAAAATTAAATATTCTATAATTTCTTGAACAATTTTATTATACATTTAAGTACACATTTTAAATTAAAAATCAACCTATTTAAACTTGTATTATCAAATTCTAATGTTAAAAAGTTACTTTTTGTCCATTTATTCATTATAGCGTGCCCTAGTGCATCTTGTTATGCAGGTTTAATAAATGTAGGCCGAGCGGTTTCATGGGGGTTTGCGCCGGTCACACGGCTGTAGGTCGTACCTAAGGGGCATAATCTAAAAATTCTAAAAAACTATCATTGTAGTGCTGAAATTTCTATTATTTTCAAAACTAATCAGTGAGTTCTTGACTAAGCGATGAAAGGTAACATCAACGCGTTATACAACCAATAAGATGTGATTGCATAGATTAAATATCTGTTCTCCATTTTCCGTGGCAGACGCAACAGGGTATAGATTCCACAATCACTCTGGTGTACCACATCAATCTAAAAGCAGTTTTTGAGACTCACTCTGAACCCATGGGTATTAACTGGAATTTCTCTGATCAAGAACTTTATTATGCCACGAATAATTGCTATAGTGGATAGATTTCTGACGTTTAAAGAGCACGTTTTTTTCCCACTTTCGGTGATCGATTCTCACTTTATTCGATTTTTGTAAGAATACATTTAAGGCAAAATCACCTTAAGCTAAATAGACAGCAAATTAATTAAATAAATATTGATACTCGGGGCGCAAACAGATCTAAAAAAAGATCCGATTCCATTGCTTGCCACAGCGAGTCACGATCACAAAAAAGTTTTTCTTTTTCGAGTAGCATCCAAATCAACCTTTCTTATCATTACGCTTTTAGAAGATGAGATTTTTCTTGTATAAATATGGCATGATATCTGTGTGTTGCAGCACTAACAAATATATTCTCAGATATTTATATATCAATTTGTTTAGATGCAGTGGTGAATGAGATTATTGTGGAGAAGAGGTGGTCATGTGTTTCTGGCGCAGGAGAAATGACACTGCCCTCATACATCCTCTTCATTCATTCAGTTTGTGATGACTGTACGAGGACAGTGTCATTTCTCTGCGCATGAAGCCTCCTACAACTCTATATCGTTCAAATAAGCATTTTGAAAGAGACCATCTCCTTAGAGCTGCCAGTACGTTTCCTGCTTCTTTGGATTATCATCGAATGGATTTTCCAGTAATTTAGGAGTATTAAAGTTACAATTTGTATGAATGATTAATGTGTTTTTCTTACCTTTATTTTCATGGCTGCAACTTAGAGTAATGCAAAGCCCCTTCCGGCCAATTCATCATCCAGACAAGCTCATGATTAATAGCTATTCTGATATAGTTAGGAGTTTGGTGCTTATGATTAATAGCTATTTGATAGTGTTATGAGTGTGTTTATAGACTTGAAAAGTCCACACAAAAATGGCTATTATGAATCATATTCCGAATATTCAAACTCATAATTCGATATAGTTGATCTAATCACATAAGAGCTATGTGGTTTTTTAGATTTATTTTTATCTCAAAGCATTTATTATTATTGTTCGATCTCACTAGCAGCAATTCAAACTCACATTTCGATAGAGTTGAACTAATCACCTATAAGCTATGTGTTTTCTTAGATTTACTTTTATCTGAAGTCATTTATTATTATTGTTCGATCTCACTAGCAGCAATTCAAACTCACATTTCGATAGAGTTGAACTAATCACCTATAAGCTATGTGTTTTCTTAGATTTACTTTTATCTGAAGTCATTTATTATTATTGTTCGATCTCACTAGCAGCAATTCAAACTCATATGATCTAATCACCTATAAGCTATGTGTTCTCTTAGATTTATTTTTATCTCAAGGCATTTATTATTATCGTTCGATCTCACTAGCAGCAATTCAAACTCATATTTCGATATAGTTGATTTAATCACCTATAAGCTATGTGTTGTTTTAGATTTATTTCTATCTCAAGGAATTTATTATTATTTTAGAATTATTTCTATCTAAAGGCATTTATTATTATTTTAGATTTCACTAGCACCAATTTATTATCCACACAAACCCATGATTAATAACTATTTTATTTTGATATAACTATGAATTTGATTATAGACCTGAAATATCGACACAAACTATGAATCATATTTATAATACTCAAAGTAATATTTCAATATAGTTGATCTAATCACCTATAAGCTATATGTTTTCTTAGACTTGTTTTTATTATTGTTCGATCTCACTCTACTGACGGAGTGCACCATCCGTTCTGTGTTGCCTTGCGTTCACGAGAATGAATTGGAAGGAGCAAACAGAGAAAAGTTAAAAAGAAAATATATAAGCGACAGTGAACTATAGGCATATATTGTTTATCCACGTAACATTGTACCATCCGTTATTTTTTGTGTTGCTTTGCAGTGAAGAGAATGAATAAGGAAGCACCAAACAGATAAAAGTATGACCAGCAGAAAGATATGAGATCAGAGCATTATAGTATACCAGAAGATATTTTTTTATTTTTTAATTATAGTTAATTGGTAATACGTTGAAGTAATTTGGGTGAGATTCCTATTAAATATTTTAGAAATTTTTTACCAATTTGGTCCAAGATACGGGGATAACAATATCTACCGCTATTCCCATAATGCAGAAAGCAAAATAGATAATCACATTACAAACAAATGTCTTAATTTCTTAGGACATCGATCACGAAGGGCAAATTCTCTAAAGAAATGGGAACCAAACCGTTCTACTCAATAGTAACAGTACTTCTGTGATTTATTGAAAGGCAAAAAGGACCAGACAGACAAGAAATGTACCATGAGTCAAGACTCCTGAGTGCACCTCTTTGTCGGAGGAAGTTCTTCCCAAAATCTCGTTTCACCAACTCATCACCAGTTTATAAGTATTAAGAGGAAAGGAAAAAAACACAGCAAAAAATCATTCAACAAGGTGTTTGTTTATATATTTATTTCCAGAAAAAGAGTGCGGGCTTACACCGTGGTGGAGGATGACTTCCATGAATGATAAGAACAAACACCATTCTTCACTTTCCAATGCCTGTGAACATGACGATGCAGTGGAAACAACCAGAACAGGTATTCCAGCATCCCTCAATTCCTTTTCCACTGCATTTATCTTCAATGTTTTTAGACCATGTGCTAGGAACTCTGTATATTCAACTAGATTGTTTTCATATGCTATGGTTGCTATAAAAATTGTAGTGGATTTTGAAGTTTGTATATGAAATTTGGGTAAACAGGGACCCTATGGACGGCTGTGGCTTACATAATTACATCAGTGATAGGGGCGGGAGTGTTATCCTTGTCATGGGCTGTCGCGCAGTTGGGATGGATTGCGGGGCCTGTAGTCATGATCATCTTTGCTCTTATAACATTGTATTCCACTTTCTTGCTGGTGGATTGTTACATGTTCCCAGATCCAGTCTCTGGACCTTACAGAAACACTTCTTACAGGGGTGCCGTACGAGTCAATCTTGGTGCTATATCTCCTCATCATTAGATCTATTGTTACTTTCTTTCTATATACTATCTAGTTCGAGAGTGAATTTTTTTACACAGGTGGACTTAATTTGCCCGTAATGCTACTCAGGTGAAAGAAAAACCTGGCTGTGTGCATTAGTTCAGTATTCGTTACTGTATGGAGTATGCGTTGCGTACACCATCACTACTTCAGTTAGCATCAGGTTAGTTTCCATGACATTAATCTCGGCTTTGTCTAACGAGGTAATGAGCTTATGATTTTGCTATGATGGTGAATTTGTTTTAGGAATGTGGTGATTTTTTAAACGAAATATTACAGGAGTGTTTGAATAGTTTTTTTAGAATAGTTTTTTTTCTAATTTATAGGGAATTTTATAGTAATTTGTTAAGATGACAAATGAGTTGTGAACTCCATAATTTTAGGGTTCAAATATATCATTAAAAATTCATTTTAAACTGCCAATATAAAAGACTTGTCTAATTTATTTTGAGTTTATGATGTTATTGCTCTATGTTATATATAAAAAACTTGTCCAATAAAATTTCAAGTTTATGATGTTATTGCTCTATGTTATATATAAAAGGGTTGAAAAGCTTATTAGGTGTAAAATTGTGAATTACATTGCAGAGCAATCAGCCGATCGAATTGTTACCACAAAAATGGACATGACTCTCCATGCCATTTCCCAGATCTTACCTCTATGGTCATCTATGGAGTTATGCAAGTCATCTTGTGTCAAATACCAAACTTTCATAAACTATGGGGCCTTTCAATAGTTGCGGCGATAATGTCATTTACATATGCAACATTGGGAATCGGTCTGGGCCTGGCCAAAGTAACTGGTATTGTTTTACCTTACTCTAGTCCATTATATACGATCATTAGCACTCTTGGTTTCTTACAGCAGCTATGAAATTATTCTCCTGCATAATCCTGGTTTTATTGACTTTGTATATTACATTTGTTTTATGTCATCCCTAACATGTTGACAAATGTTTCAAAACCTGTAGAAAATGGAAAAATCCAGGGAACACTGGGTGGAATCTCTACAACCATCTCTCTTACTCGAGCCCAGAAAGTTTGGAAGATCTTACCAGCTCTTGGTGACATTGCATTTGCATTTCCATTTTCTCCACTTGTTCTTGAAATCCAGGTTTGCCTCAAAGTTAACCTTTATTTGAAATTTTTTGTGAAATCAAACTTCTTTGATTCATAAATAATGGTTGAAAACCTTTCTTTGGATTCATCATCATATTTATGAATCCCAATAATCGGTTCGAAAAATTGACACCAAATAATTGTTATATAATTATTCCTAAAAAAGTCTTCAAATGATTTATATATTCGAATTCTTTGGAAAGCAGTAAGCTTCAAGTATAACTCTGTGCCCCCCTCCAATGAATCACTGTGCAGGATACTTTGAAATCTCCACCTGCAGAAAACAGAACTATGAAAAAAGCAACATTGATTTCTATAGTGATAACAGCATCATTCTATATGCTATGTGGTTTTCTGGGCTATGCAGTATTTGGGGAAAATGCACCTGGTAACCTATTAACAGGGTTTGGATTCTACGAGCCATACTGGCTTATTGACTTCGCCAATGCATGCATTGTGGTTCACCTGGTGGGTGCATACCAAGTAAGAATTTTCTCTCAATTTCTCTCAGTTCTGATGGGTATTTTTTTTGTTTGGGATGGGAAAATACCAAAACCACAAAATATAAATCACAGAGGCAATGCTCTGTTTCATTTGCTCCAAGATCTTTTACACAGAGAAGTCCTTCTAAAAAAAATTTACAGAGCACAGAATATTTCACCACCATAAAATGATTTATATTCATTAAACAAAAGACTGAGACATATTCATCCTCTTTCACTCAGAGGGATTCACCAAAATATTTTCACAAAACTTACTCTGCCTCCTATGAAATTTTACACCACTGTGTGTAAATATTTCATTTACATTCACTGCTGTGTGAAAACAAAATTTACAGGGAGTTACAGATTTACCTTTTCACTGCTGTAAAACAATACATGGTTTTGAACAAAACTATCCACTGGTTTCATTTACTTCTCCTCCTGCACTGCTGTGCAATCTTTACTTCTTACATTACAAACAAAATTACTCTGCTGCATAAAGCCCCTTTTTCATTACAAACCCAAAAATATTCTTGCACTTCTGTGCGTTCCTTCCCTGCAATACAAAATTAATCTGTGTATTTCATTCGCTGCTGCGAATCCACATTTCATTCTCCCCGTATGCGTTTTTCACTTTTTTTTCTTTGGTGCTGCGGACCACAGTTTCTTTTTACCATGTGCAAATACATACCATTACAATCCCCGTGTATTTTTCTATTGGCTGCTGCGAGCCCCACATATTTTTGTTCTCCCCGTGCGATAATACATAACAAAAAATGGGTCAACGTTTTTATAAAACATATATTAAAAAGACTTACCCATACTCCTATTTAATTTCGCCGTAAGAAATATTAAAGGAATTACCAAACATATGACATAATAATAAATATGAGGTATGGTCCACAACGTATGATCCACGCTGTATTAAATTTTTAATCAGGCCCGTATGTACTTTGGACAGATTAAACTGCGGATTCCTTTCCTGGGAATCGAACGGCGGAGAGCGATTTCTTCAATCGAACGCATATCGGACAGGGGTAGAAGACCGACAGTTACCTTCCGATGGATGTCAGTGGGTGACGT
>APFE031643925.1:1905-12318 GCA_000404065.3 Pinus taeda | reverse complement strand
TTTCATAAATACATTTGGGTTTCACCTTCTTATTTTCCATTTTATTCATTGTTGCATGTCCTCATGCAACCATGCATGGGTCTCTTTTAGAACATTTGGCATCTTGAACTTTGGCTTTACATGATGATGTCTTTTAATAATGAATGTTTCCAGGATATGTGAAAGACATGAGTAACAATTTACATTTTCTTATGGTTGGTTCTTGTGTGACAACCATGAATACAAAGAATGTTGGTTCTTGTGTCAACAACATTCATTTCATTTTCTGTTCTCTTTTCTTCAATAATAATGTAAACACTCATTGGAAACCATAATGTGCATAAGAAAGCCCTTTTGTAATATTAATGAAGCATGCCAATATTGCGTATGAAGCAAAGTGCAACAAAGTATCATTGGAAAATAAATGTTGGTGAATGGTAAATGAGAAAAAAAATGGAGTGATAGTGGTGAAGAAATGGAATCATGGAAGTGAATATGTAGTGTGGTGAAGAAACGGAATCATGGAAGTGAATATGTAGTGAATGTATTTCGTTTTGTTTTTGGAAATCAGTTCAGTTTAGAAAGGACCAAAAATCACTCTTTTGTAAAAGCAGAAACATCTGCTTAATGAATGTACATTCGATTTAGATAGGGACAAGCAGATAAAGACTGCGTATCGTTTTGTTTCAAACAATTACGATTACGATTATAATCTCCGTGTATTGTTCCAGAACAAAACTCTTGTATGTGATTGCAATCTTCAACACTTAATTATAGTCACGGTTTTACTCCAGCAGTGTTTATGTGTTAATACTCTCGTTGCTTAAGTTTAATTCAGTGTGCCATTGAAGCGTGGACGAGCCCTGCGTGGCTCCTTAAGCTTCTCATTCTTCTACTGGGTTTTCTTACTCTGAGTTATCAATATCTCGTTCTCCCTCTTGATGACTTTCTCCAACATGTTGGCCTCCATCAGTTCTTCTTTTAACTTTTCAATTTGTTTTTCCAGCCTCCTTTGTTTCTTGATTGCAGGTGGTGACTCTTTTCCTTGCCTGTTGTTGCTCTCAACTTCCATTTCAGCTTCTGGTCCAGGCTATGAGTGAGCACTGCTCTCGATGTCCATCGATGCATGTGCATTTAACTCTGGTTGATCTTATTGTGGCTGGGTCTTTTGCACTCTCCTCGATCTTCTTGTATATGTAGTGAAAATTTTATCTTGCTCAATTATCTGGGCAGCTTCTTGCCTCATATTTCTCGTCCTTACACTACTACTAGGTGGAGGGACATTGCTTGACTTGCGCACAGGGATCTCTTCATCAATGTCAAGCATAAATCCTGAGTGCTCTTATTGTTCTTGTTCATCCTCTCCATCTTTGATTTGATTGGCAACCAGAAATTCCTTCCATGTCTTTCCCCTTTTCTGCACTTCAAATTCAATGAGAATTTTAATTAACCCAAAATGATATAAGCTTTTGTCCTCATTAACCTTTTGCTTTTGGATAGTTTTTGACATCTTGGTCAATCTTTGCAAGAGGAAATAGGGTAAACTAATGGTGCACTGCCCTTTTAATTGTAACAGGATTTTGATGTGGTATAAATAGACTATGTTGTAACGACCCTCACATGTAACAAATTTTTGAATGATATACACCATTTCATCCCATGGATGCATCAGCCAGCTCCTAGGGACACCCTTCTTCTAGTTAACAGATGAAACTCTCGACCTAGACATGAATTGGGTCCATGATTTTTCCTTGAATGGTTTTGTTTTGAAGTATTTTTCTCCTTCTGGGCTGATCCCCAAGGATTTTGCTATGGTGTCTTCTGAAATCCTAAATGAGAAGTTGCCTATCAATGCTTTCTCTCCATTAAATGTAAAGGCAAACTGTTTAGTTACTTCTTCATTGCTCCCATTAAACTTCTCCAAGAAGGGTAGCCATTTCTTTTCCCTTAAAATTGTAATGTAGTCATCATGATACTGGGAACTATCAGATACATTAGGCTCTACTCTATTAGTCATTTTGATAAAGAAACTCCTGTTCTAACCCTCTTCGTTTATGCTTGATAATTCAACAAGGGTCTCTTGGTTTGTTACCTTTGTTTTTCGCTCCACACAACTGACCTGGTAGCGCCCTCTGTTCTCGGGGGTCAACTGCTTCAATGGATTAGGCAGCGACTGGATGAATGCTCTTGAATTATGGCAGAGGTGGAAACTCGTGAGCCCAATTACTATGCTCCCTTCGTAGCACTTGCTGTTCTCGGCCTTGTTTTGAAATCACAGTGCTGGAATTACTAGTATGGAATGCCCTTTTTACAACTGAGAATGAAATGGAACTTTAACAGCCAACTTGACCCAATTCACTATAATGATAATAACAGAGCATATTCATATTACAAAGATAGAGGAGTAGCTGTACTGGGTTATATGAGTACCATCATGAGAACGCTGTAAGCATGTATGGAGTACTGGAGTATGATAACAGATAGTTGTTTGCATGAGTTGACTTGGTCGAGCGATAATGTTATAACTTGGCCGATTCAAAAACAATGAATGAAATCGTGTAACATTTGGCTTTCCAATAGTTCACCACCTGTCCTGTCGAAATTGATTAATTAATAGCATTATAGTTGTTAGTTTACATTAAAGTTAATTTATGAATTTTTATGTTAAAAATTAGGAATTTTCAACAAAAAGATTACAGGATGTCATAACTTCCTGTAAATGGTTTATCATCTGACACGTGGCATGACAGGAAAGCCAAAGCAATGGATAGGAACGAGGTCTGGATTGTACAAGCATGGTGAAAAATCGATTCAACAGCAAATAAAAAGCTCCTGGTTATGCGATCAACGCTGGTCAAACCCCAACCTTTCGGTTACAAAGGCAGCAAAAAGCCATGGTTTCCCAAACCGGTTTCGTTTTGTTTTTGGAAATCGGTTTAGTTTAGAAAGGACCAAAAATCACTCTTTTGTAAAAGCAAAAACATCTTCTTAATGAATGTACATTCGATTTAAATAAGGACAAGTAGATAAAGACTGCGTATTGTTTTGTTTCAAACAATTACGATTACGATTATTATCTCTGTGTATTATTCCAGAACAAAAACTCTTGTATGTGATTGCAATCTTCAGCACTTAATTATAGTCACGGTTTTACTCTAACAATGTTTATGCGTTAATACTCTCGTTGCTTGAGTTTACTTCAGTGTGCCATTGAAGCGTGGACCTGCATGGATTGGTATATTGTTAATTTCATTTACATAGCGTTTTTGAATTTGAGTAGTGTGCATAGTGTTTAGTGTTATTTCCATGTTTATGATTTTGTCAATTTGATTAGAAATTCTTACAAATGGTATTTATGGTGATAGCTTGAAGATTTTATCGTTAGATCATTGAACCATATCTTGTAAAAGATTTGATCCATCGTTAGATTTTAAAGCATCTCCATAGACTCTGTTTTCATACATTTAAAATTCAGTGTGCTTTTGATTTTTCATGAATGCTTAAGTGTTAGCTAGACAGAGCTTTTGTGTATAGCATCCTTGTAAGAGGATTAAAATCTTAGTCTAGCAATACGCTGTACCTTTAGGACAGTTAGATAAATTAGGAGATCTAAGTGTTAAGGTGAGAGGAAACATATTTTAACCTCCTGTAAAGGAGTGCTGTAGCCTATCACAGTAAACACTTAGTTAGGAATCCTTTATGTCTATAGACTTTAGACACGTGCCTCTAAGTTTACCTCCCTTGGTTGATAATAAATTAGTTCCACTTCAGTCCTGCATATATAGTGCATGTGTCTCGTAAGTCTACGAACCTCGGATTGACAAATTAAATAGTTGGGCAAGTACTACAACAGAATTAAACGAACATATTTTCCAGAGGGACTTGTTGTATCCAAATTCATCTCAGAGGGACCTGTTATGGACAGTGAACATTAGTCATATCTGAACAAGAAAGATCAGTCCTACCTATGCATGCCAACTCAACTTTTGATCAACCAATAAAGTGTAATGTATTGTTGTAATTCTTATTTTTTTTAACATTTAAATTCTTGGATTATTTTAGTGTTAAATGTGATGACTATGACTGCTTATGATCAATTTCAAGAACACCCATATATCCATCACCCTTGTCATATTCCTAATTCCTATCATTTCCCAACACTCTAGCCTATCCCCATACTCCTCCTACGATTTTTAAATCTTCTATTATACCACCCTCCCAGCCTTGTTATTAACTCCTCATCGGCCATCAAACCTTACTATCGGTCCAACATCTCCCTATTCGGCCAAGTACCAATGAGCAAGGGAAAGGTGGTGAACCATTGAAAAGCCAAGTGTTACACGATTTCATTCATTGTTTTTGAATCGGCCAAGTTATAACATGATCGTTCGCCCAAGTCGACTCATGCAAACAACTATCCGTTATCATACTCCACTACTCCATACATGCTTACGGCGTTCTCATGATGGTACTCATACAACCTAGTACAACTACTCCTCTGTCTTTGTAATATGAATACGCTCTGTTATTATCATTAAAGTGAATTGGGTCAAGTCGGTTGTTAAAGTTCCATTTCATTCTCAGCTGTAAAAAGGGCATTCCATACTAGTAATTCCAGCGCTGTGATTTCAATAATGTAAACACTCACTGGAAACCATAATGTGCATAAGAAAGCCCTTTTGTAATATTAATGAAGCATGCCAATATTGCATATGAAGCAAAGTGCAACAAAGTATCATTGGAAAACAAATGTTGGTGAATGGTAGATGAGAAAAAAAATGGAGTGATAGTGGTGAAGAAACAGAATCATGGAAGTGAATATGTAGTGTTTTGAAGAAATGGAACCATGGAAGTGAATATGTAGTGAATGTAGTTCTCCCCCCCTCAACTGAATTGGTTGCATGTCCTCATGCAACTTGACATGGCTCATGAAAGGAAATGTAGCATGGTGAGGGAATTTTCCAAATATTCAAGTTAGCATATAAGGAATTGCATGATTAAAGATTAGAAAACAACATACCTCTACTTACCCAAGAATGATGAACTATGCAATAGGAATGTAGCTGCTGCTGCTGGATCAGGAAAATGTGACTGATGTTGTTGTTACTGGATCCTGGGAAATGAAGGAATCTAAACTACTGATGTTGAATCATGGAAAAGATAAATGCGGAAAGTGGAACTGTGGTACTCTCATAGATCAAAATGCATACTGCTGTAACTGCTGAGGGATTCGTGAAAAAGTGTATAGTCTTCACCTGCTACAAACCCGATGGTACAATTCTAAACATGCGAATGAATGTGTCGATGTCGAGCATGAATAGAAATCATTGGATTATTGGCCATTGATGTATGCCGTTAACCAATGCGAGGCAACTCACCATTGATGTCAATGAGTGCCAAGGTACCGAAGTACATCTTGTGAAGTGTGAATGGATGTGTCGAGGTCGAGCCACTTGCAAGATCTGAAGATCAAGGGACATTAATGTATTCCCATGATCGTCAGCGAGAGAACTTGCCATTAAGGCATGCAAGCCTCTAGGTACTCAAAAGGAACTCTAGTCTATTTCCCAGATAAGGTGCTAATGTCAATGGGGCAAGACTTGTTGAAAGGTGGGCCTTAAGGAATCCCACATCAGTCAACGTGAGTTTGTACAAAAATATTTGGTAGGACTATAAATGGAAATAACTCACGGACAAGCAGTGTGGATCAGCATGGCTAGGAAATCAAGGCAATGTAATCATGGAAAGGGAATGAGTTTTATTCAGAAGGAAAAAATAAACTGAAAAGGATAAAGGGATGTATGCGATTCAGAAAAATAGGCGTGCATGAAGTCATGAAAGATAAGGAAATGGAAGATGGGCTGCAACACAAGGATGGTCTAGGCGTTTGGAAAAACAAAGGGAGTAATCAGGACGCAAAAGGATTTTTGTGGAGTGGAAAATGTAATGATATGTGCAGTGAAGAATTAGTTCCTTCAAGTGTCCAATGATGCATGTTTCATTGTGATTTCGAAAAATCACTTTGCAGACTCTAAAAAACTTAGCACCATTCCTGCATAAAAATTGTCACCTTTGTGTGCCATCTCCATCGATCATTCCTGTATGAAGTGACTTCAAAAACAAATTAGTGCATTTTCAAGAATTTATGAAATGTCCATTTTTTTATTATTTTTCGAAGTTACACTAATTGTGGATGAAAAGGGTGTCGCATTGTAATGTTGAGCTTTCTGCATAAGCTTCTCGTTGACCTACACATAACACCAATCTCATTTCACTTGTTAGTATATGCATCCTAACTCTTGCCCACAAATTCACAAAAAAATCCAACATACTTTTATTTCCCCCCAACTAGAAATATTGCATGTCTCCATGCAATGTACGCATTGATTGTGCAATAATTTTTCAAAATGTTTTTATTGGTTTGCAGGAAAATGGATTTAAAACATTTGAAAAGGCATTGTATTTGTTAGGGAACAAGTAGTGAGTGTATGAAAGAATGAGGGCAATTTCTTTTATTTATTTATTTATTTATTTTTAAACAACAAATTGTTATTTGTATGTTTGAACAAAATTAAAATGAAAATTTTATTTTAGCATGTATGTTTGGTGTTGAATGAAAAAAAAAAAGAAAATATATGAAGTTTTTTTTTTTTTTTTGTTTTTTGTTTTTTTAATAAATAACAAATAAAAAAAACAAAAGTTTTTAATTGATGTGTGTTTATTTATTAATTAAAAACAAAACTGTACATTTGAATTCAACTCTCACCATAAATCTTTTGATATAAAACCCATTGCATACGTATGTGAAAACGCAGATGTGTATTACTTGTGGGTGCCATCTGTCCATGCACCAAATGTGCATTACCAAAAGCATTTTGTGGGTTCCTTCGCACTTAATGGTGTTGGCAAGTTGTAGTTATTGATGACAGAAAGTGCGTCAATGTGATCCAACAATTCAAGAATGGAGGTGAGAGAGTAATTTAGCGGCAGTTTGGATGCACATAGCGACTGCATAAATTCGTGAGCTCAAGCTCCCATCATTGTTTTGCTAGCGCTGGGAGTGCCAAGGTTGTTGGAATGGTGTTGCTGAATCGACAGTCTCGGGCCTGCAAGAGGCAGTGCGTTGTGGTCTCTCGGGCCTGCAACCTATAAACTTTCATAACAACTATTTAAAAAATATATATTAAATCGAGGGAGGGCAGAGGTTGATGGCCCATAGTGAAGAAGCAGTTCCATTACAAAATTAGAAAAATGCAGCAAACAATAGTGAATTATTAGAGTGCAAACCCAATTACTCCCACCGCCTCATAGTGGATGCCAACATCTTCAGAACACAACCCCTTAAAAACGTCAGTTTTGAAAAGCAGTTTGTGATCAAACCAAGACAAATCTAGACAAATGAAGACATGTGTTTTTTTCACAACAGAATAAATTACATAACCCAAAAATTGTTTGCTTAAATTCCTAATGGTCTAAGAGGGAATCATGGTTCTTTGAGACCCTGTTTAGATGACTGCGTGAAGAAAAAAACGGTTTTTACAATTAATGTGCAGAGAATTACGGTGATGACAACCCCTTTTTTATTATTATTTTTAAATGAAAAACTAAAATTTAGAAAGAAACTAAACTTTCTCTAGATTTATTTATTTATTTATTTATTTTTTTTTTTAACAAATGGAAACAATGATTTGCATATTGAAAGATGTTTTGATCAAGCATATTGCAATACACTTATTTATTCTTGAAATTAGTCTAAATCATCCCTATTTTCTGATCCTCGAGATCGTACAAAGACGCAGGAGGAGAGCATACTTATTCTAGGTAAAAGCAAAACTGAAAATGAAAGCAAAAACTAAAACTGAAAGTCTACCTACTCTATACTAATTAAAATTTACAAATTAGTTACGTGTAGTTAAAATTCTAATGAAGCCACTCACGTAGCAGTAACAACAACAGATTCAGTAGCAATTTTTCAAATGAAAAATGAAAATTTCAAGAGTGGATGAGTCTAGTTGCTGTAACTGCAAATTAACTAAAAAATAAAAAGATGAATCTAATCTAGTGCTTACTTGGAACCATTGTTCGATAAAGCTTTGATAAGCACAATTTCTCTCACTCAGATCATGTTGTAACTCCTGTTCTTCTTTTCTGGTCTGTTGTTCTTCTTCCTCGATCTCCTGTTCGAATGATTGTTTGCCATCAGATATGCAGGATTCTTCAGATGTTGAATCTTCGTTTATTTCTTGGGGATAGTTGAACTTTTAATTCTTGTCAAGATCTCCTCTTCCAAGGAAGAAGAGATCCCGACTTCTGCTAGGATCTGCGTGAGTAGTTCCAAGCTAAAACTCATTGTTAAACCATGTTGAAAGAGATTCTAAAAAAAAAAAAAATAAGCACACTAAAAATTGGATTAAAAACAAAAGGACCACAGAAATAATCTTGAATTAATTACTCAATTAAACCCTCTTACAAGGACTGCTCATTAATTGAGTAATCGAATGCTTCAATTATAACCATGAACCATGAATTCATCAAACATTCTTCACAGTTGCGAAAATCAAACACACCTGCAGAAATTGAAATTCACACTTGCATAAATGTAAACACACCCTACATGCCCTGATCCTGATCCGGATTTAAACAGGAACGCAATAGATTACAGAGATAACCATAAATACAGAGATGCGATAACCATAAATAAAGAGATGCAGCGGAAATAATACTTCATTTCATTAATGCAAAATACGAAATATGCCTACAACCAGAATTGGAAATAAACCAGCTAGGACGATGGTAGCTTATCTCTGAGAAGAGATGTGCGGCTTCATGTCTCTGAACTGTTCCGAACTTGTGTTACAATGAGGCTCGAAGGCCTATTTATTATTGAGAAACAATGGAAAACCCTTCACATTCCAAAATCGACCCTTAGAAGATGAAACGCCAAATTGTGGGCCCCGTTTTGGGCAAATTGGTACATCAATTTCCCGGGGTCGTAACTTTGGCATATGATCTCTGTTTGACGCGTATGATAGCTCGTTATAAAAATCTATCCGAGAACTACCATTGTTGGAACGGGCAACATCAATCCATTGCATGGACCCATGTTGCCCCCTGGATTCCCCAAAAAAACGTCGTTTAGGGCCTCAAAATGGCTCCGGAAGTTTAGGACCCGAAAAACTGCTAAAAATAGTAAGTTGTGCTATAATTAAGGAAACTGAAAATGCTGAAAGAGACAATGATGGGGGGTCCAGATGGACTTGGCAGGTGGCCACCAATATCCACCTGGATCATTCCTCCCCCCTTAGGAAGCAATGGTCCCCATTGCGTTGAGTTCCTCCATCTGCTGAACTTGTTCTGCACTCTCTGATGTGTCCAGTAATGGTGGGAAGCATGGTCGATGACGGTCCACATTGAACACTTGGTGCAGGTGAAGGAATGGAGGAATGTTGTGCTCCAAAGCATTGTTCCCCAAAAGCTTGGTACTGCTGTAAGGACCATGTTGGAGTGGTCTGAGCTTCTGATGGGTTCTGGTAAGGCGTTCTTTCTGTCAATGCAACCAGACTTTGTTGCCCACCTGAAGCTTGTGTGGTACCCCTATGGGTGAGGAGAAGTTGTTCGTGTGTTCTGTCATGACCGTATCCCTTTGCTACTGCTGTTGTGTGGAGGAACCCTTTGCGGTGGTCATGGATGTAGCAACGATCTTCCCCTGACTTTGGGAGTGAACCATACAGATGAATTTCCTGGTCTGTGATATGAGCTTGCTGCCTTCCTTAGCAGTGATCAAAGATGTGGCGGTAGGTGGGGCTACCTCCGGTATCCTGTATAATGAATTATTCAAAGAAATAATGACAGCACGAGGCCTCGACTCATACACAGCATGTCGCCTCCACAAGTATGGCTGGCCTAATAATACATCACAAACATCCAGAGGTGTAACATCACACAATACCTCGTCTGTGAATGGTTTGATGCTGTAGGGAAGGCGGCACTGCTGGCGAACTTTGAGATCTCGTCCTTCATGAAGCCACCCGATACTGTATGGCTGTGGGTGTGGTGTAGTCGGTAGGCCAACCGCTTCACGACCTCTGCTGAAATCAGGTTCTTTTGGCTGCCACTGTCGACAATGAATTGTAGCGGCGAACCCTTCACCCACATCTGTGAGTGGAAAAGACGTTCCCCCTCCTCTGGCTCTTCGGGCTCATTCTTCTGGATCTTGGAAGTGGCAACAGTGGCGCTGGGATCCGCATCAATGATCTGCTTCCCTTTTCCATTCCCCTTGTCGGGTTCTGGTTCAGGGTCGTAACATGTATCTGATTCGGAAGCCTTCAAATCGGCCACCAGTGACTGCTTGGTCCGACACTCACTTGTGTTATGAGTGGGACTCTTGTGGAACTCACACCACTTTCCTGTGTCCTTCTTCGGCTTGGTGGTGTT
>APFE031643924.1:10239-29745 GCA_000404065.3 Pinus taeda | reverse complement strand
TTTAGAGCATAGTTTTTAGAACATTATATTTTTTTATGTACATTGTGTTTTAGAATGGTAGTGATTTTCATGCTCATTCAAAAAAGTGGTAATTCTGCATGAGGCTCTTTTTTTAAAAGACCCATTTTGACTTTAAATTTTCTAATGTATGAAATGTAAATTATTATTTCCTAAAATTAATAATTTTTTAAGTGGTCTTCTTCTTAATATTTTTTTTATTTTTTTTGCAGTGAAGCTTTTTATTATTTTGTATATTTAAAGAAGAAGGTCGATATTTTGAATTTTCGATATTCTACATATTTATACACCGTTAATTAATTTTTCAATCCACATGAAATGATTGTCTCTAAAAAACAATAATTTTTAAAAATTGACATAAAAATAATCATTTTTAACATAAATATAACTAAAAAACTACACATTTTGATAATTTTTTTGCTAGAAATGACATGTTAAAATAACAATTTTTATAGAAACATTTTAACTAAAAATGGTTAAATAATAGTTTGTTTTCTGAATTTCATGTAAAAATAATAATAATAATCACAATTTTTTTCAAAAAATAATGATTAACATAAAAATTAATGTGAAAATCACATAATACAAATATTGAATGCATAACAACCTTAATTGAGTGCTTATTCTTCTCAGAAAATGTCAAAGTCAACATTACAATTATAACTAATTAATAGTTACAAAAAATGACCTTGATTTCCAATCATAACTTAAACTTAATCAACAATGTCACATAATCCAAAATATTTGTCCTCTAGAGTTTCATCATTATCTTCTTCCACAATATTTTCTACTTCATTTTGCTCATTTTCCTCTTATAATGGGTCTTTGATGTCTGGAAATCTCCCAATGTATGTCTTTCCAATCATTTCCTATAGTGGTGGTTGGGGATCCTTTGACATAATGAAGTAAATTAGTACAATGACATATAAATTAAGAAATAACATATTGAAATTCAATTCCATATAATAAAACTTACATGAGCCAGAAAATAAATCGAAAACCCAATCTCCTTCATTTGAACATATGTCTATAAGATAGTTAATGAATAACTGTGGTTCTCTTATAAATGTTAACCATCTCTCCTTTTTCTTCTTTGTCTTCATATGTTAGTTTTCTCACAACAACATGATAAGTCAGTATTTGGCTATGACTATTTCCATCTACCCGATTAAAAATAATAGACATATAGCGATCATATTTTGCCCAACTATCAATATGGATTAACACACAATCATTTATAAATAGTTGATCTTCACGGTTAATAAGATTTAACTTTTGCCTGTAACATGAAATAGTAAAATTTCAATTAACTTGTACATAAACGAATTTTTTAACATCAATCAAATATACATTTTAAACGTCTTACCATGTAAGTTGCATCCTTGAATTTGTTTTCCCCTTGAAGCTTGACAATAACAATAAACCCGGCAGCGCAATGGTCTGCGGGGGTGGCGGCATGATTTTGGGAATCACCCACCACCCTGGTATCCCAATGGCCCGCAGGGTTGGCGAGGTGATTCCAGGAATCGCCCCGCCACCCCTGCAGGCCGTTAGGCCTCTGAGGTGGGGCGGAGGCTCTCCCTACAGGCCGTTGGGCTACCGGGGTGGGGCAGAGACTTTCTAGCCTCCGCCGCACCCTGTTGGCCCAATGACCCGCAGGGGTGGCCAAGTGATTCTGGGAATCACCCACCACCCCCGTGAGTTGTTACGCCACCGGGGTGGGGCACAGGGCTCTGAAAAACCTCTACCCCACCCCAATAGCCCAACAGCCCACGCGGGTGGCGGGGAAATTCTGGGAATCACTCCACCCTTCGCCCCACCTCGGCAGCCCAACGACCCACGAGGGTGGCAGGGTGATTCCCGCAATCACCCCACCACCTCTGCAGGCCGTTGGGCTCCTATGGTGGGTAGGAGGCTATCCGCAGTAGGGTGATTCCAAGAATCGCCCCATTACCCCTGCAAGTCGTTGGACTGTTGTGGTGTGGCGGGGGCTATCCACAACCCTCTGTCCCACACTGGTGGCCCAATGGCCCACGGGGATGGTACAGTCATTCCTGAAATCACTTCTCCACCATGTGGGTCATTGGGCCACTAGGGTGGGGCAGAGGCTATATGTAAGCCTCTGCCCGACCCCGGCGACCTAATGGCCCGTGGGGGTGGCAGGGTGATTCCCGGGTAATAGAATTTTAAAGTGTTTCAAATCCAATTATTTTATCTTGATGGTCATTACTAAAACATGTTGAGTTTATACTTAGGAGAGAAAATTATTATTCTACCAAAAACATTAGTGTGTTTTTTCCCTCATAAACAACTATTTTTTGCACATAAAAATTCTATTTTACTAGCATTTTTTTAAAATGTCGAAAATTGACCTTAAAAAAAACGATCATTCTACTATCAACACTTTTCGTTTTCAGGGTGTTTTTTGCACGAAAATTTCATTTTCACTACAATTTTTAAAACATGTTCAAAATTGACCCTAAAAAAGAAACCATCGTTCTAGTATACACACTTTTCGTTTTTAGCACTGTTTTTGATGTTTTTTCGGGGATTTTTGGCCAGAGTTCCCGTTTTCAGTTTATAGTTCCTGTTTCAAAGTTTACATTGTATTACCTTGAGTCCAAAAAAAAAAGATTGAATCCATAGTAGAGAAGGATTGACTAGAATAGTATCAGAAGTCACACTCATGAATCCTTGGGACTACAATCCAAGCCCATGCAAGAAACTTCTTCAAGGAAAAGGAGAAACCAAAATAACATGGTGGAAGCACAATGCATATGTAGCTTGAAATTCACGATGCAAAAACAATTTTGGAATAAATTGCAATGGAGACAAGTTCTCAAGTAGTGTGAGGAGGTGAAAAGTCTAGGAAATCTTCCCCCCTTGGAAATTCATTCATCACAAGGAGATCAAAAATATGCCCCAATCCTTAGCACTACATGACACAACAGTAGATCAAGCCCTTATGTTCCAAAATTCATTCAGAGCCCCAAATATGAGGTCAAGTCAAACAAAATATTGGAGCACATATAATTCATGCAAAGCCACACTTTAATCTACAAATTTATTGGTACTTCGCCACCGAAATGAGGTATGGAAGCATGGATCAAGGCTAAATGGAAGCTAAAAGTTCATGTTGACCTAAGTATTGGAGTCAAAGGTTTTCTTGTGATGATCTTCAATAATTTAGAGGATCATTCAAGGGCCTTTGAGAATGGCCCTTATTTTCTTTACAATTTTAGCCTCTTCATCTCTTTCTCGATGCTTTGCTTCAACCTCGAGAAATAATTTTTTCCTCGAGAAAGAATTTTTTTTGTCTTAGGAGAGCAAGATCCCCATAGAAAGATTCAAAATTTGAAGCCTTAGCTGGGCAAGATCCAGTGCAATAGTATCAAAATTCATGTGAGGAATCCTTGCAACCACAACTCGAGCCTATGCAAACCACTTCTACAAAGAAAAGAAAAAACCCACATAACACACTCGAAGACATGACACTTATGGAGCCTCAAATACATGATGTAAAGACAATGTTGGAAGAAATCAGAATGGAGAAAAGTTATCTAGTAAGCTTAGAAGACTTGGATGAACTGGAAGTAGAGGAGAAAACCCTCTCCAAGATACTAGAGTAGCTACAATGCCAAGGACCAAGTTTAATTTTCAAGGTGCAAATGGCTCTTCTCAAACAATCATATCTTAGCATTCAATTCACACTTTTGGGGAGAGTGTCGATTCGCACAACTCCTCATCACTGTTCTCATTATTTGCATTCAAGTGAAACCCTCAAACCATTCAAAGGATACAAATGCTCGGGGAGGAAAACTCCACAAGAGATAATACAATAGATAGGGAATATTTTGGCCAATTCATGCAAGATTAGTTTTCTTTCAAAGGTGTTTTTCCCCAGACCTCATTCACAATGAAAGAGATTTTGTGGAACATAAGGGATCTCAAAAACAACAGAAAATAGAGACTACTTAGAGACAAAATTAATAAGGAAAAACCTAGCAATATCATCTTGCATGAGGCAAAGGTTATTAGAATGAGAATGAGGTAAAGGTTGTTAGAGAGAACATGGAGGCTCTAGTAGAAGCAAATTTTCATGACTCGTTAGAAGCCCCTATGATCTTGTCTAAAAAATTTCAACAAATCATATCAAACGATATGGGTTTCTTAATCGTAATATATGGGGCACATCTACTACAAATAAAATTTCATTTCTCAACAAACTCATTTAGCTTTAGTAGTTGCATTTGAATTACAAATTCATCATTAGAGGGGAAATCAATATGATTACCTTGCACATTCCTTCGAAGATGTAATTAGGAACATGCACTTAGCTTAGATAGAAACGATAAATGGAAGTTATACATGGACTAGAGTAAAGGAGGTAGGCACAAGATAGCCTATCATCTCGACATGTTTCTTATCTCGAAATCATTGCTAGAAGAATACCTCCTTTTGGAAGCTTCAATCCTTTCGAGTGCTCCCATGGACCACTCACCAATATTGTTAAAATTGGACCTCAAAGAAGCTACTAAAAACTAACGAGACGAGTGGCCTATAGTGCTAGAATTTGACGTCAAAGAAGGTGCTTAAAATTTACCATTCATATTTGACAGTTTTTTATTAATAGATCCATCCTTTGTGGAGAAGTCCAAGCAGTATTAGCGAGACATGGATAATCCAAACCTCTCCCCATATTCAACGTTGAACATTAGTTAAAAAATATAAAAGGATTAATTAAAAATTGGGCAACATCTTCAAGAAAAAACAAAATATGGAAATTGAAATGGAATGCATTCAATAAAAAATGTCACTTTTAAGGGTGTTCAAAATATTTTTGAAAGAAGGAGGGGGGGTAGGTTCTTAAAAAGATAGAGGAATGATAGAAGCAAGAGGAGACTTTATGGAGGCAAAAATCGAGGATCTCATGGCTCAAGGAAGGGGAAAAGAACATTCATTTTTTCCACAAACCAATGTTGAAACACAAGAATCGTAATTGTATCTTCTCACTTACCATTCAGAATGGACATCAAGTCTCTTATCATAGGGTAATTGAAAACGAAATTACTTCATTCTACAACAATATCCTTAAAAAAACTAACCCTAATAGATTACAATCCATTGAGAAAGATAATGGCCTATATTATAAGATTGGTCATTGAAGATCAAAACACGACTTTGATGAAGGAAATTACCTTGTAGGAGGTTAAGGAAGCACTAGTAAAAAAAGAGATATTAGTGACTAGGTGATAAAAAATTTAGTCACCATAGGTTTTCCAAGTGATATACTACCAAAAATGAGAAATATTAAGTGACCCAACTAAAAGGGACATGGATTGTTATACAAATTTTGCATAAATTCTGAGAACTAGTTTCTTCTTCAATTTTTACGAGAGAAAGATCTCTATCAAATGTTAGAATGGGGAAAAGTGGGCCATCCCCATCTTATTATACCCACATTTTATTTTATTCATCCAAGGAAGGTTTGGCATGTGGTTTAAGTGTGGACTTCTTTGTAGAGTAGCCATTTTCTATTGCCATTTCTCCTTCCCTGTACCCTATATAAGTGTCTTTTGTAGGCATCCATGGCCTACCCAATGTAAGAGGGTAACCACTGAGATTTTTCTTTGTGCGTGAGACAATTAAATAAGATGGGTACTCCCATGAATCAATGGATACATTTATATCTCCCAATATTCCTTCTAGACATATAATTGAGGTATCTGCTAGCTGCAAATAATGGGATTGTGCCTAAGAGATAACTGAAAGTTTAATATAAACATAGTGCCCTTGATGATGACATTAATAGATACTCCATTGTCGATCAAAGTTTTATTAATGGAAGTATCATATATATAGACAATCACAAGAGGACTTGTGGGCTCAACATACTTTGGATGTGTAGGTTTCTCGTGCATGATATCAAAAGGTTGTCCCATACATGAATGGTAGGATGATTCATTTTCTTTCTTCCTAGCTCTTTGATACATGATTCGTTGCTGAAGCTTTTGTAAATTGGCATTTAATTTGATGGCTCTAAGAAGGAGAATCTTTACATAAATATTTCTAAGCCCATCCGACAAAGTGGTTGTAGCTTGATGGGCTTCTTATCTTCCAATCTTTGTGGAAATGGTGGGAAAGGAGATGAAATCCTTGTTGCTTGTTGTTCTTCTGCATTCTATTCCTCCTCTTGATCTCAGTATTCCCTTTGGGTTCAACACTTTCATAATCTTCAATAATGACAAGAGATGGATGATTATAAGTTTTTTACCCTAGCCTAAGGTTAAAATCATTGATTTCAACCAAATTCAATATTAATTCAAAAAATTGGAAGGATTGATGTTATAGAGAGGTTGGGCCTGTAGATTTAAATTGCTTATGTAATATGCTAGAACAAAAGACTTGAATCTACTCTACTCATGAGCGAAAACAAAAATTGTTCGATGACATCGCGAAGCAAAAAAAGAAGAATTTAAATCACACATAACACAATATTTTTACTGGGGAATGTAATAGCTAAAAACCCTACTATTTGTTTATTTCATTGATGAAAATATCTCAGTAGAAAATATAATGCTTGTTCAACCTGAAAAATATCTACACAAGTACAGATTATCTCATTGCTTCACAAACCAACTCAATCTAGTACTTGGACAAATCTGTTGTTTTCCAAACTCCTACTTCATTGTGTAGTTTCCTGGGGAATTGGGCCACATTCAATTGGGAAAATTCATCACCACAACTATGCAATCCATTCATACGACTTCTACTGATTGCATGCACCATTTGTATAACTTAGAAAATTATACAACTGATAGTACAATGTCCTTTAACTCTAATATCCACTGGGTCTTCCTCTGAAGTGACATGCATGAGCTATTTTGAGTGAATTATGAGTTTTCTTATTGATCATTACATATGAATTAAATCCAATTTAATTCGCTTGACCTCTCACTATTTCCTCTAATGTTTAGAACTAGTTTAACTGAATTTAACTGAGTTAAAATGAATTAAACAATTACAACTCAATAAGAACTCAACATGGGCCCCAAAATTTCAAGGATCACTCTACATGACTCTAGATAGACTTCCAACTTAAATTTACTGAGCCATGTAAGTCAACTTAACTTAGTTAATTACTACAAGTTTCCATGAGAATGGAATTACAATTTAATTCCCAATTTAAGTCAAGGAGAAATTAAATTAGGATTTTCTTCTTGTTATTTTTAAAACTCCCTCTCAACGAGAAAGAGATTATCTACTACCATGATCGTGCCTCTCTGAAACTTGAATTTTCATCTTGACAATGCCTTTGGAAAAATATTTTCATCATGCTCCTCTGTACTAATGCATTCGAGCAACATGATTCTCCTCTTAACATAATCTTGGAGATGTTGGTATCGGATGTCAATATCCTTGGACCAATCATGAAAAATTAGATTTCTCATAGAGTTTGATACAACTCTGATTGTCAAAATAAATAATTGTTGGATCCATCTGTTGACCAAACAAACCAACAAGAATATTCCTCATCCAGATAGCCTCATAAGCTACTTGACTAAAAACCATGTACTATGCTTCTATTGAGCTGATAGGAACTGTTCTCTGGTTCTTCTTATACCAAGAAATTGATAGTGACCCAATACTGAAGATTCCTGTAATGTAATATTCATGTTGGATGGACTCCCTGCCCAATCTACATATGTGAAGCCTTAAAGCTTCACTCCCTCTGTCTATCTATATGAATTACCAAACGGAGTGGTGCATCTCAGGTATCTCAACATATTTTTAGCTTCCTTCCAATACAATTTAGTTGGAATAACCATGGCTTGCCTAAGTTGGTTGATTGCAAAACACATGTATGGTCGGGTGTTCACCAAATACATAAGTGAAACAACAATATTTCTATAAATAGTAGCCTCAACTACTACACATGAAGTAGCATCCTGTTTCCTCTAGTTACTAGCTAAAGGAATCTCCATGCATTTTTTGCTCTCCATGTGGAACTTCTTTAGTATCTTGTTGGCATACATGCCCTGAGAGACAAAGAGTTCCTCATATCTTTTCCATGCTTCCATACAAATAAGGTAATGTATGAGCCCCAAGTATTTCATCTCAAAATATCTTGTAAAATCCTCTTTGTAAGACTTGATCAACTTCTCATCACCTATCAAAATCAAATCTTCGATATATAAAACAATAATCAACAATCTAAATTCAACCACAATATGGTAAATGTTCACATCTACTTCACTATTGGTGAAGCCCAGCTCGAGACGAGGTGCTTATTTCAATCCATGCAATGCTTGCTTGAGTCTCCACACATGCGGCTCTCTGTTGAAGGTCTCAAATTCTTCTTGCTGCTCAATATACACCTCTTCCTCAATCATGTCATTGAGGACTGTCGACTTTACATCCATCTAATGTTTCTTCCATCTCATCTATACTGAAAGTGATAGAATATATCTAATTGATGAGTACCTTGCTACAAGAGCAAAAGTCTCATCATAATCAATTCCCTCCAACTAAGAGAATCCTCTGCCCACAAATCTAATCTTGTGTTTCTCCACACTCGCATGTGATGAGCCTCATAAATGGGTAATTATATGGTATCATTTTACCTGCTAACCTAGTCAAATCAACCATTCTCTTAGCTGATTGTATGATTTTTTTATTATATTTGTGCTTATAGAGTGAGTTAAGTTAATTATTGTGCCATGTGGTCTAACATGTATTTAATGCAGATTATTGATGCGTTTTGAGGTCAATGTCAAGGATCCAATGGACAAATGGCAGAAATAACTCGAAGTGGACAAAGGAGAGGACTTATAGGAGGGAATACCCCTCATTTATTACTCCTCACTTCAAATTTCCCTTCATTCATCTTGGAGTATAAGCAGCTGAATCATGCACGAGAAGGAAATCGAGCAAGTGGAGGATGACTGTGATTATCTCGAGTTTTGGGAGCGAAGCCTCCCCGACTTTAAGAAAACTATTGTGGCTTCATTTGTGTAAGTAGAGAGGCCTAGGGCCTCACTAGGGTTGGATTTTTGTTTGATTTTTTCTTATGAAACTCTACTCCAACTTCAAGTTTATTAATTTTGTGACAGTTTCATGTAATCCTGCTATTGTTTTGGAAATAAAGATGGAATCCTTTTTGAGCTAACACTGAGTTACCTCATAGGGATAAATCTCTTGGATTAGGCCCCAATCCGAGCAACCGATCTCCTCTTTACTTTTATTTGTATGTTTTATTTTAGTTTGTAGATTAGGTTGTTGTTAGATGCATTTCTTTTATGGTTAAGAATAGGTTGCTTTTGATGATTCAGTAGTTTTCTTCCATTTGTGCTTTCTATAGCAGGTTAAGCAGTGATAGAAAGAAGATTCAAAAGGCTAGAAATAGTGCCTTGGCCTCTCTTACTCCCTTTGGGACCATTATTTGAGGCAAAGACCCTCTTGCTGTCCCAAAAACACAAATTTCCCTCATTCATAGGACTTCTAGTGTTTGCAGCGTTTTAGTAGGTTAATACTCCATTTTTCTTTACTTGAGATCTTCTTCATCATGCTGCCTTCTTTATTTAAAATATTATTCTTTCATGCTTTCCTTTCATGCAACATTTCTCAGAATTTCCTTTGATAGATCATAGTTTAGACTATTTTGATGCAAAACTCTGTTTTCCTAGATGCACTCATTCCATTGCTTGTTTAATTTCCTTGGTTAACCGTCAGTTTTTTTTATGCATAAGATCTCTTTTAGTATTAGGATACGCTATTATCCATCCCATCCTCCATCTCATCCATTTCCTATAGGTTTCCCAAGTCTTCCCTCAATTCTAATTTAGTTACCTGCATTTTCCATACAACTTCTTCCTCTCCTTAAGCAAATCTAATCATCTTTCTCTCTCCTGGTTATTCTTGGTACACCCTAGGTTCCCTAAAACCTCATTCCAACCTTGATCCAACTTCTCCACCCATTCTCACACCCTCAAAATAGTGAAAACTGCTCTCGGCCTCCTCTTGTAGGCATCTTGTAGTTTCCCTGTTTTCCTCTTGTAGATTTCCTGTGTCCTCCTGTAGATTTTCCTGTAGGGTTTCTTTTGAAGGCCAAGTGTGGGACAAGCCTCTAGAAGGCCACCTGGGACCTCTTGGGACCCATCCATACCATCATACATCCTCTCAAGTCCAAAAACTACCCTCCAACGCTATCTATTCACTACCACTTTCACACACAATAAATTACATGCATGTCAAGTTCACACAAAAATACATAAAAATCAAAAAAGATGTTTTGTGCTTATTTAATTCCATAAATAACTTCATTATATGTTGTTTGCTTCCTTGAGTAGGTAATGGCATCCATTTCATGGTTTTGATAGTGCTTTCTACAAAAGTAGGATTAGTTAGTTAATTAGGGTTTACTAGGTTTGCTTTACATTTCAGTCTTTCTCCTTTCTGTAGTTAAAGTAGTGTTTGTAGAGTAATATTTCTCTCCTTTCATCACACATAGAGCTTCTTCTAGATTCCATGAAATTTTGCTTGATCTCCTAGTTATCTTGCGCCGGCTAACCAAGTGACAACCTGTAGTAAGAATTTGTGCTTGTGCATACAACACTGATGCTTCCAAGTTTGTTACGAACTACCGGGTTGATAAGAGTAAAGTAGGTAGCCCAAAAGTTGTAGCAATATTACTACAATACTGGTGCCCACCTCTTTTTTGCATTGTTGTTGAGGAAGTGTCAGAGTATTCTATGATTACTGCTTTCTTATATTTTCTATTGCAACATTCTCCTAATAGTTTATTTCAACAAAAGTAAACTAGTCATTTCTCTTCATTCAAGTTCTGCATTTCCTTGCTTTCCTCTTAAATTCTGCAAATTTCATTTCCACAAAAGTAGACTAGTCATTTCTCTTCTTTCAAGTTCTGCATTTCCTTGCTTTCCTCTTCAATTCTGTAAATTTCATTTCAGTTAGTTGCAATTTGTTTTGTTCAATCAATTTCAGCTTCTGCAGGTACTATTCCAAAAAGAAACAAAAAACAACCAAAAAATATTTCCTTTCATGCCTCGTAGGAATAGATATAACTCAGGAAAAAAATTTCCCAACACCCCCACTACTTCACACAGCCAACCTTCTCTCTTCTTCGGCAACTGTGATCAAGAAAAACCCTTAGGTGAACAACAAGACATATTTGAAGAATATATAGGGAAATAAGAAGAAGAAAACATTCCTTTGGAGCGAATGGCTGAAAGCCGAAATGCTAGGGGGAATGGAGATAGAATAGAGGGTACCTTTCCCATTCAGGAGACCAATGGGGACACCAAAATGAAGAATATTGGCCCTTTCGCCCTACCTCATTTCCATGGTCTGACTACGGAAGATCCCGACAACTTTTTGTTTGAGTTTATTATTATCTGTCGAATCTATGACTCTAGAGAAGATGAGAAAAAGTTGAAACTATTCCCTCCTACTCTCAAGGATGTAGCACTATGCTAGTTCATCGGGTTACATGGCAATAGCATCGTAGCTTGGGCTCAAATGTAGGAAGCCTTTAACAACAAGTATCAAGACTAATGTAGGTCCAAAGATACTAAAGAAGAAATTTTTCGAATGGCCATAGGAAGTGATGAGTCCCTAGAGGACTGTGAAGAGAGGTTCTAGCTCAGTTACGAAAGGGTCGGGTGTACACTTGACCTTGAGTCTTTGAAGCTAGTCCTTCTCAGGGGAATTTTGGAAGATATTTTAGACACCCTATATCTACTGGCCAGTGGAGACATCTACCAACTATCTTATGAGGACATAAATACTATTTTTAGAAACCTTTCTAGAGCAGCCAAAAATAAAGGTAGGGTGATTCAACCCATAGCTAGTACCTCTTCCTCTAACTCATCCATTAAAGGAGAAAGTGGAAACATATTGGAAGACTTCAAGAATGAGATGCTATAGACTCTTGCCATGCAAATGGATACCTTACATATCAAAAGGAAACAAGATGAAGTAGAGAGGGCTTTGGCCATTTCTTTCCCTAGATGCACCAGGAGGTATCCTAGGAATGAATTCCCATTGAACTCTATAGAGGTTTGTTCAGTTTGTGGAGAAAATCATTCTACAGATAAGTGTCCTTCCTTACCTAGACTTAAAGCTATATATCGAGGGGCTGAGGGAGTCACTTAAGAACTCTATTACATAAACCAAAGGAGGCCGCATGGACCTAGACCATACTAGCAGGGGATGAAAGGGACATCTCAAGCATACTAAAACCCCAAAGAAGTCACTAGCATACCTTCTTGGCCCCCCCTACTCATCCTTCCTAGTCCACACCTCCTCCTTGGTCCTTTACATCTCAATATTATGCCCAACCAGCCACCCATTCATTTCAATCCTATGCTCAGCCACACCCTTAGTAGAATGCACCTCATCAGGGGTGGAGGCCCTAATACGACTCTCTTCCCACTCTTTTGCCTCCACCACTTGCCCAACCACAACCATTGCCTCCTGCTCAACCAAAGCAACCCCAAATGCCTTCCTAGCCAAATCCGAACCTAAACAATAGATAGGCTCAATAAGTGTATAGTGGGGAACCATTATGCCCAACATATGCTATGGATATTTAGGAAATTAACTTGTGATTTGGGAAAGTTCTCCCCGATAGCCAACATCCACCAAGGGAGGTTGGGGAAGATAAAGAGGAAAGTGAACCTAAAGCAATTCCACCTTTTCCTAAGAGACTATCTGTGACAACCTAGCCTACCCCAGAAGAAGCTAAACTCCTGGGAGAATTGAAACATTTATGTTTGAAGATACCACCTCTTCAAGCCATAAAAGATGTGCCTATATACAATAGGTTGATCAAATAGAAGTTCTTTAGGCATCCACGAAGGCGTAATATAGATTCCCCAACCATCAATGTCATAGGTCAACTGTCTGACCTGATGTTAGGGTAGGTAGTCTGTCCAAAATATCTGGACCCTAGAAGCCCAGTAGTTGATGTCCACATCAATAGCACCATGATCCCACATAACTTGATTGATTTGGGAGCTGCCATTAATGTTATGACAAAGGATATAATGATCAAACTTAACCTCTAGGGCTTCTTGAGGAAGACCACGACTGTGCTACAACTAGTAGACCACTCCACCGTGACCCCTTAGCGGATTGTGGAATATGTGATGGTCTCTCTTATTTCATAGGAGTACCTTGTCTATTTCTTATTTCTCCAGCCAAAGGCAAAGCTCACTGGGTATCCTCTCATTCTGGGAAGACCATGGTTGGCTACCATCGATGCCTACATTAGCGATTGAGCTAGGAACATGGCCATAAAGAACGGGCATATGTCCAAGCAATTAATCCTATATCCTCCTACCCAACCCTTGCTAGAACATGATCTACCTCTCTTGTTGGAGGAGGAAGATGAGGATGAAGTCTATTCTATACCGCTTTGTGAATTAGAAATCGCCATGAGGGGAAACAACAAGATGAGGATGATATGATTGAAAATATGATTCAGAATCCACCTCCCACTGTATCACAATTAGAGGATATAGTAAGAGAAACCCAAAAAAACCCTTCAACTGATATTTGTGTGCCCGACTCCACTTCTCTCTGTGTTAAGAATATAGAGTTCAACCCAGAAAGAACCTTCAAAATCAATCTATCCCTATCCTTTACCACGAAAAGGAACTATGTAGCCTATTGAGAAAACACCTAGATGTCTTCACCAGGAGTTATAATGAGATGAAGGAAGTGCACCCTTTAGTATGGACTCATCATATATACATCAAGGAGGATTGAAATCCAGTTAGGTAGCCTCAAAGGAGGATGAATCCAACACTTAAAGATCTTTTTAAGGAAGAACTGCAGAGATTTCTTGATGGAGGATTCATCTATCCCATCTCTAATAGTGAATGGGTCTCTCCTTTGCTGCTAGTTCCAAAGAAAAATGGTAAGTTGAGAATCTGTCTACTATCGAGAACTGAACAAAGCCACTAAAAAGGACCATTTTACTTTACCTTTCGTAGATCAAGTGTTAGATGGTCTGGCAGGGAAAAATTATTTCTCTTTCCTAGATGGGTTTAGCAGGTGCAATCAGATTCAAATCATCCCAAAAGAACAAGATAAGACCAATTTCACTTGTCCTTGGGGTACCTTTGCATATCGGGTCCTTCCTTTGGTTTGTGTAACTCTCCAGCCACTTTCCAAAGAGAGTTATTGAGTATATTCTTTGAATTAGTTAATGATGCAGTAGAGATATACATGGATGAATTTACTCCTTATGGCTTTGACCTTCAGGAAGCTTTATCTAACCTAGGAAAAGTTCTAGACAAGTGTATCGAGATGAACCTATCGCTTAGTTTGGAAAAATGTGAATTTTTGATAACTGAAGGGACAATGTTAGGTCATGCAATATCTCAGCAAGGACTACAGGTGGACACTAACAAAATTTTCATCATCCAAAGGGTCCCACCTCCTCAAAAGGTGAGAGATGTCAGAGGCTTCCTAGGCTTAGTTGGGTATTATAGGAGATTCATTAAAGATTTCAGCAAGCTAGCCTCTCCTTTGTTTGGCCTTTTAGGCAAATATGTCGAGTTCATATGGTTGGAAAACTATCAAGAAGCCCTAGATACCTTGAAGAGCAAGCTCATGACTACCCCAATTCTTAGAAGCCCAAACTGGGCCCTACCTTTCCACATTCATACAGATTCCTCAAACAAATCAATAAGGGCAGCCTTAGGACAAATTGATGAAAAGTTACCTTATTCCATATACTTTAGAAGAAAAAACTTGTCAAAGGCATAGTTAAATTATATAGTGATCAAGAAGGAAATCCTAGCTGTCGTGCATTCCATAAACAAATTCAAACATTATATCACAGGCTATCAAACCTTTGTGCACACTAATCATGCTACAATTAGATATTTAATGAACAAACTAGATGTAAATTCTTGCATTATTAGATGGTTTCCTTTACTGCAGTAGTATTTTATGGATGGTCATTTCCCAAATTGTTAGAATATGTTGTATCATGGTCATTGCCCAGATTGTCTATTGACTTGATACAAGTCACATTTGTGATGATTTTTCAAAGAAAAAATATAATATCCAAGAATTACACTTCCGATTAATTGAATGTGTATTAAGCTATATATGTTAAAATTAGGATTTAGTTTAACAAAATTTCATTTATTTTTGCAAATGACCATGGATTTTTTTTGTAAGTATCATTGTTCAATGCATGTTTGAGAATCAAATTATTTTATAAGTATTTATAATTAGTTACAAATGGGTGTTTCATGATGATAGGATTTTAAATGTTTGTGTTTTTATTTTATGTAATGTATTTACTTTTTTGTATTTGCTCTTGTTTGTGTTTCTGTGTCTATGAATTCCAAAACATGCAAAAAACTTTCATTATAATATACCATATGGAAGGTCACTAAAAAAATTGTCTATAAACTTGATACAAACAACTTCTATGATGATTTCAAGAATGCATAGTATCCAATACAAGAGATACACTTCAAATGAATTGAATGCTTTCATTAACCTATCCATGTTCAATTTAATAAAATTTCACATATTTCGGTAATTGACCATGAAACCATGAATGAAAAAGTTTTTTTTTTCTTTTTTTTTTTGGTAACCACCGCTATACGATTCAATGTATGTATGAGAATCATATTCCTTTATAATTATTTTTAATTAATATATTTTTTTCCTCACGAAAAATCTTAATTTTATTAATGAAAATAAAATTACATGTTGTAGATATTGACAATGCATTCAATCATGACAATCAAAACTGGTGATCACAGAGACCAAAAATACAACTCCAAAATAGTCGTAAACATATCACCCTTTTCTCAATTTCTTCTTTTTAACCTTACACCATTCTCCCTTGTAAGGAATGGTCGTTAAAAGCTCTAGCTGGGTCCCTTCATTCATTGTTGGATCTTCTTACTGTATTTCATTTTTGAAGTTGAAATCCTTTAATGTTACTTATTTTGTAACATGTTATACTAAGTAATGAACATTTTTCTTTGTGTGCTATATTTTTGAACTCGAAAACTGTGGCCTTATAATGAGTTTGTGATAATTTTTTTTTTATCATATAAGATATTAACTTTCATTACATATTTTGTCTTTTAGTCAATCTCATTGTGCATTTATTGTAATTTCAAAAAATTGTGTATTGATAAACAATTATTAGAGTTTTGATTGAAGAAGAAAACACAATAGTTATTATAATAGTTACACACTGAGGAGTTGAAAAAGGTTATATATGGTGATGAACCACCAAATCCTAACAATGTTCATTTATTTGAAGCGAAGTAATTTGATAATTATTTTTCTATTAGAGAATTAGTGCATAAGAAGGAAAAATAACATGATGTAAAGATTAAATGATGGATTGACCAATAATTTACAAGGTTTTATAATGAAGCAAATGATTCACAAATATTTTATAGCATTTTACGATTCATTAAACAACGCACCAATATTTTACAGTATTTTAGTTTTTAGTAAAATATTCCAAAAAAATGATATATACTTATTGTAGTGTAGTAGGCAATGACCATTAGTTACTAGGAGAAAGGAAAACAAGAAATCACATGAAGATAAATAACATAGGAATAGAAGAAGAGAAACGATGTAGGAGAGAGCCAACAAATTGTTACTTTATATTATATTGTCTTGAGAAGACAATCACAACAGATACAATGATGCATACATTTCCATATATACATTTCCATATATATATATATTATGTCGAGATAATCGCAATAATTTAAGTCAAAACCAATTTAGCCTATCTAACATAGAATCTTGAATCGACTAGAGAGTTGATCGACTTTATAATATCAATTATAGAATTGTTTGGGATGGTCAACTAAGTCGAATAGCCCCTACAACATCTTCCCTACTCTTAATTCATTATTTATGACAAAGACAAGAAGATTTGGAGTCTTAGAAAATTTGTACAAAACTTGATACACCATAAAATAAAAATGTAAATCCTTATAATGAAATAAAATTTTGTCCAGAAGGGTGGTTGCTAATTAGAAGATCTAGTTTCGTGGTCAAATAGAACTTCTTGAATTACATCTGCAAGATTTGAAATGTTAATTCCTCTTCTCTTCCCTTCCTTGGCTGACTGATTGGAACATTCAATTTCAAATTCCTGAGTATGATATTGTTTTTCAGAAGAGAGACCAAATCCTAAAAGCTTGGCTCAAAGAAATTGAATTTATGTCATTGTGAAGATGATTGAGATTATTGTGCTATTGCAGGTGCTAGTGTTAAGTGATAGGGAATGTTGTTTGATAAGTATTTGGTGCAAGCACTTGAATATCTTGATCAAATATAGATCATTTCCATGCAAATATACTTTCATGGGCATCAAATGATTTAAAATATCTCAAATATTGTACCTTGTCAGCTAGTGATATGTACCCTGACAATTCTTGATCAACTAGTATTTGATGTTCTATTAGTTTCACTTTATTAACAATTCCATGAAAATAATAAATATAATTTAACTTTATTAATGATTCCATGAAAATGATCAATAACATTGGCATATTCTACTTTTACTCTCATCCCTTCTCTAAAACACTATCTTTTCTCGTCTTTTATTTGGGATTAAATTTTTCTCCTATAAAACCTAATTCTCATGGGTAGACTTTTCTCAAGGTTGAGTTACTTGTCGAGAGTACGATTCTCAAAATATAAATTATTGAGTTTATATCTGATCACATGTGGGTGATAAATATATTTGGAAAATAATAAAAACATTGGGCTCTATGATATAATGTTTTTTCTAACTCTTTTTTTTCTTTGGAAAATTCTTGGTGAGCCTTATGAATTATAGTGGATATTTTTTAATTCCCTTGAACTATCATTTTATCTTGAAATTTATTTACATGAGGAGTTAGTTGCTCGCTATGATTGACCAATTGTTGTAGAAACTATTGGATTGCAATTCTGTTGGGAATGTTTATATTAATTTTTTTTATTTCCTAGTTCTAACATTCTAACCAAATATCCCTTTATTGTCATTGCCTCTCCTAAATCTTTCTACTATACAACATCCTTATTTTAAATTTTTTCTTCTATCCTCTAGGGCTTGAAATATTTATTTATCTCAAGCATGCCTTAGGTGAGTTTCTTACTAGATGTTTCTTTTATCCTTTCTTTATTTATGGAGCTCAAGTGTTTGGTGTATTTGACTCTACTAGAGGAACTTGTTCGTCAGTTGTAGGGGAGGTTGAGGTAACATCTATTTGTAGATTATCTTTCTCTAGAATTTCCTTTAATATATCTTCTGACATAGTATTCTTGTATGGGACTTCCTCAGTACCAGCCTCCTTAGGTCACGTTTTATCTTGATAATCCTTTTATTCTACAATTGTTGTGGTAGTTTCACGAGGTGAATTAGAATTCAATTTGAAATCTAGCACTTATTGTTTTCTTGTTGCATTCACTCAAACATCCTCCATTATATGTGCGTGTCGAACTTCAATTTTATATGCTAACTTTGGTTGAAATGAATAGTTGATGTTCCTGCAATTATTTGTCTACCATCATTATATATTTTTTTATTTCAATGAATACATCTTTGACATGTCGAAGTTACTACAAGGTGTCTCGTCCAATAGATGATGCCAAAAATTGTTGCAATTCTATGCTTCTTTACTATTTTTCCCTTTTCTTGGGTATGCTCCAACACTTCCCACGAAATTGAGTCTAACTTCTATAGGTATTGTGGTCCTCATACTTAAATACCCATTATAATCTTTTGTTAATAAGTATTATATGTTGATGCCTGAATCAGTTTGAAACAATGTGAGCCTTAACTTGCAATCTCCTTAGGATATTCTATGGTAGGTAATTATATGTAAAATTCGAATGGTCTTGTGCATAATTTTTTTTTCATTTCTTCTTATTTTTGAGTGTTTTAAAATGGTAAAATTATATCCCCTCACCCTTCTCAATCCTGTGGTAGAACTAGGAATATTTCGTTAGCCTCCTCATCTTCCACCACCTCCGCCAACTCCACCTCTACCACCACCTCCTAAACCACCACATCCTCCTCCTCCTCTTCCTCCACCACCACCTACTCCTCCTCCTCCACCACCTCCTCTTGCCCCACCTGCACATCCACCACCTCCGCCTCTACCACCTCCACCACCTCTGCCTCTACAACCTCCACCACCTCTGATACCTCGTCCTCTTCTTCCACCTCCTCCTCCACCTCCTCTACCTATGCTTTCTACACCACCTCTGCATCCACCTTCTCCTCCTGCTCCTCCTCATCCACCTCCTCATCCACCACCACCTCCTCCTCCTTGTTCTCCACCTTCGCTCCACCTCTCCCTCCTCCTCATCCTCCTCCTCTGCCTCCTTATTCATCACCGCCTACAACTCTTCTTCCTTCACTCCCTCCTCCTTCCTCCTCCTCCTTCTCCTCCTCCTCCTTCTCCTCCTCCA
>APFE031643922.1:175227-232161 GCA_000404065.3 Pinus taeda | reverse complement strand
CACGGAGATTGGCAGGGATGGGACTTCCTCGGAGTTCCTGAATGACTTCAACAGCATAAATATATCCTCGAAGAAATGCTAGAAGATGCGGCCCCAGTAAATAGAAAATTGAAAGACAGTTGGGGTTGGGGGCGCTCTGGAACATATACCATAGCAGAAGCATACAATGCCATCCAACCAAACAGGAACAGTAGCAAAACACCGGAGTTCTGGAAGAAAGTCTTGGAATCGCTCGCCTTGCCTAAGGTAAATTTCTTCTTCTGGACGCTGGCCCATGATAAGCTTCTAACAGGAGATAATTTGATGAAAAAAAACATTGCAGGTCTGCACAGATGTGAGCTGTGCAGAAGCAGCTTAGAAACTGCCAAGCATCTTTTCACAGATTGTAAGTTTGCGAAAGAAGTATGGGGACTCTCCTTCCATGGGCTACAAATCACAGTTCCTACTCACAATTCAGTAGCTGATCTATTCGACACATGGAATCACTGTTATCCCAACAAAATTCCTGTCAAATCCATTTGGAGGAAAGTCTGGAACGCCATACCCAAATTTGTGTGCTGGCAGATTTGGCTGTCCAGGAACGATTTGATATTCAATGAAAAGGCACACTCACCCCTCTCCGTAGCGGTAAAAGCGAAGTCTTTTCTACTAGAAGCAGTGCAACAACAAAACTTTACAGGTGATCCACTGCTCCTCCCGGAAGAAGAGTGGTGGTTGGGTCCCCTCCACCCTCAACCATGGAAGCAGCTATCAATCCCTTAAGCAGGAAACCAGGCCTGGTGCAAAAGAGACTCTGAAGAAAACTTCCAAGAATGGTGGAGAATGCAAAAAATTACAACAATATTCTTCGATGGAGCCTCCAAAGGCAATCCTGGGGCAACAGGAGCTGGAGGTGTCATCTTTGCTTTGAACAGAATAAGAAGGGACAACTTTTGTTTGGGCATCGGGCAGAAAACCAACAATCAAGCGGAAATCCTAGGCCTCCTCAAAGCTTGTCAAATCGTCAGGAACATAGGAGATAAAGAATTCCAAGCTTTTGGAGATTCGAAGATCATAATTAAAAAATTAAACACGGGAAATCTGTTCACTAATGCAAGCCTCAACAAAACACTGAATAGGCTGAAGAGAGTTATGCTTGATTTTGACTCCTACAAATTCTTCCACATACTCAGAAATCTGAATAAAGAAGCAGATCTAATGGCGAACAATGGGTGTACCCTCCGGAAAGGCCAACTTCTCACAAATGATGAAAGCTCATTTCATCCCTGCAATCCTTGAGGAAATGGTATTTTGTAACAGCTCAAAAGAAAGTGTTAGAACCAGAAACAAAATATATGTATCATAGGCTGCCATGGTGTAATTCTAAGTTTCTCACCAAATAAATAAAACCATACCCGTCTGAGTTAAAAAAAGAAAAAAGAAAAAAAGAAAAAAAAAGATTAATAATAATGAAGCTAATTATTATTGGAAAAAATAAATCTGCTCATCAAAATTAAAAACAATAAAATCATACTACAATATATTTATTATTAAAAAACTATATTACAATATTTATATTAATTTTATTAAACAAAGAAAATATTATTTTAAATAATATAAATTAAATAACTAAAAAATATATATTTCTTCACTTACAAAAAAACATATTAATATTTTTATTATAAAAAAATTAAAATTTACTAAATTCTTTTATAATCCATAAACCCTATTAATAATATATTTTAATTTATGCAATTTAATAAAACTACATTAATACAATTGAATTAAACAACTGCAAACACAGAAAATTTAGGCAGTAGTCTATAACGCGACTTTTTGAAAGCTTTTCTGGCAGATTTTTCTGGTCAAAATCCGGTAGCAATTCATTGGAATCCCAAGTTTGATAGCCAGTTTCTGCACAATCAATGGCTCCCAGGGGTTTTTCAGGGTGCTGTATCCAAATATGCAGTTAAAAAACCATTTTAACTGCTAACAATCAAGATTTAACCTCATTTCTTCCGCCCGATTCCGTCACCGGAATCTCCAAAAAGTCGCATTATAGACAACTCCAAAATTTAGTGCAGATAATAATTGAAAAAAAGGTCACTTATCATACCTTGTCGTCCTTAATGGAATAACAAATATATCAATTAATTTCCCAACTTCATAAAACGCAGAATAGAGAAGTGCAAACTTCATTAAGGCTATTAGTTTTATTCATTGTTTGAATTCCATATCTATTTAAAAATAGAAAATGTATTATAACTTGGTGATGACGTCAGCAGTGAAATAATTATTATTTATGAATATTAGTTTATTCTAAATTATTAAAATAAAAATTATTAATAGATTTTATTGTTTTTTTAATATAATTACTTATTAAAAAAATGTTATTAGGTGATAGGATGTTTTGTTAAAGAATAGTTTCATGATTATCAAGATTATTATAGTTAGTTATTAAAAAAGGTCGTAACATGAAACTTTGAGTTAAAATTTTAACGTAATTTTAACTACTTAAATACCCATATCATCTGCAACATAAACCAAACAAACTAAACAAAATTATTATTTAAAAACCCATATTATTAAATAAATTATAAAAAAATCAATTTTTTTTTAATGTAATCGAATACTTTTAAATTAAAATTATCAAATAACTTTTAATTATACAAAACAATTTTAGTAATCCAACCAATATAACATCGCTGCGTTTCACACGCCACATTTCTTGCGAAGGAATCACATTATTAAGATTAATCATTTATCTTTTAAATTATTATGTAAAGGTGATTATTTACATAGTTTACAAATGGTTGAGAGAGTTTCAATCCATCAACTTTGGTAAAATTTTAAAATAACTATATGTAAACTAGTATAACTTTATTAACCTAAAATTATTAAACTTATATAGAGTGAGTTATTTTATTAATATAAAATTATTAAACTAATATAAAGTGAGTTAGATTGAAAATCCAGCTTTGATTTTTTAGTTATTAAACTAACTCTATACGAGTAAAAAAGATGATTCTATTGATAGTTAATTAATTAAAAAAAAACAAATGTTTTTTTAAAGCTCCAATAGGTCCTTTGTACGTGTTTTATATTCAAAAACATATTATTATTTTTTTTGGCAAGCTTTTCTAATGGGCGACTGCGTCGTTTCTTTATTAGTTTATATAATATATATTAGATTTTTTATAATTATAAAAATAAACATTTTATTTTAATTAAAAATTCACATAACATTGTGAAACATTAAAAATTAATATCTAATTGAAATTATGTTATTAATAATATTTCTTTATTTATTTTTAATTTAAAGTTACTAACTTTTTGTAACAATAATTTTTAAAGCTGGCAATAACTCTAAAATCAATTCTGGAATCAAAAGGTAATACTACTATTTATCAGAGGATAAAATTAAGTGGTTAGAAGCTATAACCATAATAATTAATATCATCACAATAATTTTTTTAAACTAACTCTGGAATAAAAAGGTGGTGTTATTAATAACACCATTTTTTTGAAGATTAAAAATCCAATATTTTAAAACCATGGTGTGAAAAATATATACCATTGCAAACAAAATCATAAAATCAATTACAAAGTGTGTCAGAAAGTAGGAAAATAATGAGGGTGGCTAGGGAGAAGGAAAGTGTGAATCAATATTTTATAAGTTTTAATCATTTATAGCCATTTTCTTTAACAATGAGAAAATATACATAAGTATTCAAAAATTAACCATGAAATTAATACAAAATAATATTATGAACATCACACACATAAGCAACACATAAAAACACACTATATACATGAGAACTCATAAAGGGAGAAAATCACAAACCTTTTTGTTTTGATGCAAATGCAAGTGCCAACTTCTCTCTATATTATATTTTGTAAACACCAACCTAGAGGAGGCTTCAACTTTTTTTTTTTCTTTGCAAGCATCGGCTTGCTGGAAGTAGCAACTTCCACTCTTCACTGAGCATCAACCTGCTAACTTCTTGAGCACCTACCTAAAGGAGACTCCAATTATATATATGTATGTGGTATTATTGATAACACCACATTTTGATTCGAGAGTTAGTTATAAAATTATTATTGTTAAATTCTTTATTATGAAGATAGCAATTATTATGATCATGGTTTTTGACAAGTTGTAATTTTATCATGGTAAGACCACTTTTTGATTGAAGAGCTATGTTAAAGTTATTACTAACAATATTATGAACTTTAAAAGGCATTGTTACAAAAGGTTGTAACTCTAATCTCAAAAAAATAAGAGTGTTATTAATAACATAACTTTTCAATTTGAAAGTTAATTTTAATGCTTTTATGCAAATATATGAGTTTTGTGAGTGTTTTCTTGTAAAATCACTACTCTTATAAAAGCACTAAATATGTTATGTAGATTTTATTTTTAAATTATTGTTTATTTTTAATAAATTATAAAAAAAACTACAATATCTAATTCATCTATTTTCCCAAAGATAAATCACAACGAAGTGCACAATTAGCTAAAAGAATGATTTTATAAATGCTAAGTCTTCTTAGGAGTTGAGAGCAATGGAGATTGATGACATAACATCCATTTTTCTGAAAATAAACAAAATGGTGCAAAAGAATATTTACATAAAAAAATGTAGAGACTAAACTAGGGGAAATCAAAGAATCTGTATTGGCGTTGAATTCAAATTTTGATAAAGGAATCAGAGCATGATTTCCCTTTTGTTGGGATCAACATGGTAATCGTCTCCCATGTGAGACATAAGAAACCTTATTTGTTGAAGCAAAGAGTAAAATCAATGGCTCTCATGAAAAGGCAACAATTCTAAAAGGGTCCACCATTGTTAATCATTTGCACAAGGGTTTTCAATTATTATGGTTGGTTAGAACCCTCTTCAAAGAGAAGCCAACCTACAATCAAATAGAAAATTTCAAAATGGTTTATGATAGATTAATCAATTGCCCAAATATTGATTTGGCAGTGTGGAAAAAGTGTAGAGAATTATTATCACCAACCAAAGTAGTGGAACATAGAGCTTCTTCAAGTGAGTATGCACAAAGATCCCAAGTGATCGAATGAGAGTGAACTGCATGTTATATTTTCAAAAGAAAGTATTTTAAGTTTTTAAGTTTAGTTTGAGTCTTCATGATCGAGTAGAATTTAGAGTAGTTTTACAAAGTAGTTTAAGTTAGTTAATGGTAGTTAACAGTTTTTTATAATTGTCTCCATTGTAATGTTTCTATAAGAAAGACATGGAGGAACCATTTTGGGGTTCCAAATTCTTGACTTCGGAGAGAAATTTTTGTGTAATGTGTCAACTTTTTCTTGGAGATATAATAAATCTTTCTCGATGATTCTAACTATCTTCTGAATATGATATGTGTTCCTTTGTTACTGTAATTCATTAATTGTTTTTCTCTTGGAAATGTGTAAGGAAGCTGTTGGTTATTTTTAGTAATACATATTTACTTTGCTTGGGAAGAGCTCACACTACCTATTAACTTTAAGTAAATAACCTTAAATCGTGCTGCATATTTCCATATATTCATTTTCTAAGTCTTTCATGCATTCTGCTAAGATTTATAATAAAAGATTCTACAACTGCAACCTTCTATTCTGAATCTTCCAGTATTTCATTCTATCGCCTCACTACAACTCTAAGATCACGTGGTCATCTAGAAATATGTCTTTTATCCAAGGAGTTTTCTTTGCATTACGTGTATAACATATCTCTGAGTAATCATAATGGGACATAAAACAAAGGTTTTTTCCTTTTTTTACAGATGTCCTACGCACTGACCTCTTCTCATCGAGAGGTTTCCTCTAGGGTTACAACAAACTCTTCTATTCGAACCAGAACATGAGAAATTGGGATCAAGACCTATATGGGTGAGGTTGTTGGGCCTTCCTTTGCATTTTTGGACTGAATACATCTTTCCATGCATTAGGGATGACCTAGGGAAAATTTTGGACTATAATAGAGGGTATATGGAGTCTAGAAGTAAGGCTTATGCTAGAATATTGGTACACCGAGACATGAGGGAGGGTCTGGTAGCCAATTTGGAACTACATTATCAAGGGATTGTACATCTTTAGAAATTAGATTATGAAGGTGTTCCATTTTGATGTAATCATTGTCATGAGGTTGGCCATGTGTATAGGGACTGCCCTGTTAATTTTCCTTAAGGCAACATTGTTCTTTACTATGATAGTTGCATTTCACCATTAATACTTTAAGTTCACCGCATATCATCATTTCATTATTTAGATCTACACTATTATACATCAACATGTGCAATAACATAGAAAGAAACAACATCACCATCATCATCAATGAAATAGAATATAAAAGGAATAGTAGAAGAAAGCATGCACACATATAGAGACACTAGGATTGGTCTGTGAGAAGGGAAAAACCCACTATGGAGAAAATCGTTGCAAATCTTCTTCTTCTTCTTAGATCATCATAAAAATTTACAACAGTGAGTATAGTGAGCTCAATACATATGATCAACAACAAGTAACAATAATCCAGATCTACAAATCTACAGATCTATCATAACGTTAGAGAAACTCAGATCCACTAATCTATAATAGAGAAACCCAGATCCATAGATCATTGATGCTGATATGCCAAAACCCCAAATCTGAACTGGGTCGCTCTCATCAGTACCATCAGTGAGAGACTAAAAACCTCAAAGTCACACCCACGAAGACATTATCTGAGTGACTGTAATAGTAAAGTCGCTCCGAGGAGGTCTTTGTGCCTGTGACTATGGCCCTAAACATGGAAGAACTAAAGTTTCTCTCTTGCTAGGCTGTTTGAGTGACCAAAAAGTCAAAGTTGCACCCTCGCAGTGCTATCCAAGCAACTGAACTAACAAAGTCGCAACTTGGGCTACCTGAAGCTAGCGAATGGGGACTGGAACCTTCTGATCTGTCTCTAAACCCAAAGTCACTCCCTCTAAACTAACTTCTAGTGACCAAAGGGCCAAAGTCACTCTCTTACCCACTCTGTGCCTGCGACTGAGGATGAAAAACCTCAGATCTTTTCTAGCAACTGAGATCCAGAAGACCCTAACCTAGAGCGAACCTTTCGCCTGTTATCTCAGACCCTTGAGCGAACTCTTTCCATCGAACATGTATGAACCAAGACAAAAGAGAAGAGAAGATGTGTGCATCTAAATGATCTTGTGGTCTCTTCTATTTATAGGATTTCCTGAGGGGTCACTTGGGGTCAATACTAACCCAAGTAGTTAGTCATGTGGTTAGGGCCGACTCATTCCATAATACATGTGTGGATAAAATAATTCATAACTTAACTTCCGCTTGACAAAATTGGGTGATATTTAGGTTGATTTTGGTCCTCTCGAAAACAGAATTATAATGCAATAATTATATAGGTCGTTTTAGCTATCCAAGGTGGAATTTCACTGCAGTTGAAAAAAATTAACACTCCTTCTCAACGAGGAAGAATTCCACCTGCCAAAATCTGTCCATCGAACAATATGGCATTATGGAATCTTCGAGTGTCATCATGTATCATCACGGATCATCTCTGTCATGTAGTCATCGTTCCATGTCCATGTCAACAAATCATCATTGTAAATCTCGATCTATCCTTTGCTTATTCCTATTTATCTCTTGATTGTTCTTTTTTTTCCATATCTTTATGTCTTTCCAAGTTGATGTAATGCTTGAATATTTCTACTCAACTCTAACGGGTGAAACTTTCTATGATCTAAAAGAAGAAGAATTTGTTACTGGAGGGGAGCTCAATCTAGCACCGTCTATCCATTAGGCTACTATATGGAATCTCTACTAGTGGGATACTACCCAGAATCACGAGTGGGGAGTTAGATCTACGACCCACATCACCATCGGAGAGCATATCATCAAGGAGAACGTCTCAACTTGGAACCATATTGAGGAGCTACTACTCAACCCAGAATCTAATGACAATGAGGAAGGTCCTATGGGACACTCTCACCTCATGTCTATGATAATGGGGAAGCTCCTATGGACACTCTTACCCCAAGTCATCTCATATAGGGGAGCATATAGCTATCACCTTATATTGAGAAATAGGATAACTCTTCTCATAGGGGAGCATGCCCTCAACCCTGAAATCTCATCGGGGAACACATCTCAACCCAAAATCTCATGGGGGAGCTATACATCTACAACCCCATAACTTAGCAATAAGATATCCAAACATACAGGGAACCGCATCTCAACCCTGGGATCTCATCAAGGAGCTCAATCTCAACATAGAAGCGCATAGGTTTATCTCAACCCATCCTATTCCCTACTGATCTTCCCATCGATGGTAGAACACCTGCATCATAATCAACTTAGGTTGTACACCCCAAGTACACTCTCAACTCGTTGGCCAAAACGAGGAGTGGTATTCCCCTCAAGATGGCTTGCTTGTTGGTATGATGCCAACTAGGGTATACTCCATAAATACTAAGAGGGGAGAAACATTCTCTGACCCTATGAAGATAGGGGAGAAATATTTTTCAAACTTGGGTAACATATAGGGTAACGCCCTATTGTCCAAAGTTCCCTAAACCCTAAGAGCCCTCTATCTCAATTCCTCACCGTGGGAGCTCAAGCGGGGTGGGAAGAGTATGATCAGTGTCCTCGATCAGTGTTGCCCCTTATACGGAGGGGCATCATCCATCAGTCCAGGTTGTTCTCGTCGTTAGCTTGCCTCAATAGCAGCTGTTTCTTGTTCATAGAAAACATAAAATAAAATATCATGTCAAATCATATATAATCATATGAATCACAAAAGGACACCATAATCATTCTCCCTCTCACGGAGGGGCCAACCACAAGCCTAAGCTTGTTTTGAACAACTACACTATCTCAATATATGAGAGTACCTCAGTCCCAACCATAGATACGGGACTTACTGCTAATCGAATCATCACAATGTATCCATGGTATCCATGTCATATCCAAATCATGCTAAAAAAACTTTTCTAAGGAGCTTTTGTATCTTGCCTCACAACTAGCTGTGCTAGCAACATCTTGATCAACCTTGATCATGCTATGGACCTCTCATCCAAGATATCATGGTAGATCATGTGGTAAAGCAACATCTGAATGTTCATATCAACAATAATCTCAAGTTTTAGCAATACATCTATGCAAATACATATCATAGGAGAAATATCACATTCTCAAAATAGAACACCTCATGCATATATTTCAAAACATGCTTGGTGGAAACTCTATGTGAGTGAAGAAAATCACTCATGAATTCATTATGCACATCATACATATATATATGGGTCGCTAAAAATGGAAAATCAATGCTCCAACTATCGGATGCCATGTCAAGTTCAACAACATCTTGAACTTAAAATCAAAGTATCCAAGGATTTTCATTTTCATGATATTTTCCAATAGCTTTGCAATATGAAATTTCTTTCCAAATTCCAGAAATCGATTCATCATGCCATGATACATTATTTTAAGCTTCATAAGCCTTCTCTCATTGATTAGATCATCAAAGGCTCATCACTTGTCACAAGTAGATCATCAGGATATAAAACCAAAACCATAATCAATATCAAAGCCATACCTTGGAACTCATCATCCTAACTTCATCAGATAAATGTCAAATCTAGACATATATGGATTGCAATTCTCTAAGCATAATACCAACTTTATAATCCTTACATAAATCAGTGTCGTACCATCAACAACAAAGTCAACTCATTAGAGTTTAGAAGCCAGATCATTACCATTATCAAAGTCATCATTATCATAATATTAATACTTTCAACCAAGAGACATGTGCAACTCATATCAAATCATGACTTCATCATGCCAACAAGTCATGCATTATCAATCCGAACTTTATCAAGTCATTCTCATAAGCATAATATAAGTCATCCTGTCACTAGGTGTAAATGCATATGTCAAGGATGAGTCATGCAGGTTACATGTTTCATGCCAAATTACAACTATCATTATTTCAATTGTTGTGGTAAGAATGAGGAGGCCAATAAGTCATCATGCCCACATAGTATCGATATCAGGGAAAATCAACATTCGGGTCAAGGCCAAATGCACCAAAGAGAGATCTATAGTCAATGCACATCTCAGTATTCAATCCAAATTTAGTGTTAAACATCATGACAAAACACTTTTCATATATGCCTGTAATGCCAAATCATGCCAACCTCTTGTAGCTCAGATATAGTGACATATATATTTGTATGTCCTGGTAACCTGCAAACACAAATTTAGCCTGCATATTCATGTTATGGAAAACATTCAACCTTTTCCTATTAGCAGACGTTGTTATTATCTTCAATACATATTTGGTCCTGATATATTTCAGGTGATCATCTAATTTCAAGCATAATACTTCATTATATGATCAATAATTTAACTCAATAGCTTCATAAATCAGTTAACAGTGGCAGAATATGTCAGGGACATCATCATTCAGAGTTCAAAAAGTTTCAAAAAACTTCATATGATGCTAAAAAATAGTCAAACCTATGGTCGATCTCTTCTGGTTAGCATGGGAGAGACTTTATCTTCTTGGTTGTTGTTTAGGCCTTAGCATGAGTGCGACTAGGTACAAGGTCTCCTGTATTTGTGACTATGACCGGAACAGAATCCCTAATTTCTGTATGGGCTTCAGATCTAAGGTCATTTTTCATATCAATACTGTCAAATGCACTTAAATCATACTTTAGCGGCATAGAATACAAATAGTGATAAGGGTAGGAATCTTGAGAAGTGATTCTCCCTCTGACTGAGGATTTGCATGATTCATCTTCGTTCATATAGGCAACATGTCTTGCTTGAGTCATGCAACATGTTAGATTCAGTCTTTACATCCCTCCGTCAGAGATCATTTCTCTTTATTGCATTTCATTTTTAGGTGTCTCACTCACTTCACTCAGTTGCATTCCACTAGGGGCATGCCATAATTCGACGGAGGGGACTTGTTGTTCATTAACCCTCATGCCTTACCATGCTGGCTCAGGTCTGTCCATCAAAATCAAGTTTTTGAGTCACTTATAGCCTTGATTTAGTCTTTTGATTAGTAAGAGTCATTTCAGTCACTAGGTTTAGGGTTTCTCAAGTTGTGTATTCAAGATGTCCAATAAAGCCAGCAGGCTAGAGGGAGGTCCTTAATAAGTTCTCATTTCAAAGAATTTCATCATCATATGGATAGAATATGACTTTTCTTCAAAACTCCATTTTGAAGCAAAGTCGACAGTTGTCGAAATCTCCAGGCGCAGCCCTGGTCTTCCTTGGTCAAGACATGCCACCGTCCCTGCAAAAAATTGCCAATAAATTCATCATTCCAAGTCAAAAATCAAAGTTGTATTAATTGTGAAAAAGTGCCAAAAACTAAACATAAGAAAATGGGTTTTGAAGAAGTAAAAAACAAAACCATCTCTTCTCAAGAGATTTCTCAAAGCTATTTATTCCTTTGCAACAAGTGTCATTCACAATCCAAGGGAGAAATCGCGTTTTGAAAGTGTAAGAGAAAAACTGTGTTTAAAAGAGGTTGATTGTGTGAGTTTAAGGTGTCGCGGCGCATACAACAGGAGGCGCGGCACACCCACAGAGCGCGGCGCACAGAACCGGAATACACAGTGTATTTTCTCAAGGGCGTGGCGCACCCACACGTCGCGGCGCACAGGACCTCCACAGTACAAATTCATCACTGCTTCATCAAAAATCAATCTATTACCCCATGAGCCATGTTCATCACGTAAAACATATTTTTCTGTGTAAGGAGGTCAAAGGATTTTGTTTTGAGGGTTAGAGGAGTAGGTTTCTTGTTCCAAGGGCTGAGGCTGTGCATTGAAAAGCCGCGCGGCACATCAGAGGAGGTCACGGCGCACAGAGGGCAAATTTACAGTGTAAACTTCCACTGTCGTGGCGCATTGGAAGCGCGCGGCGCACTGGGTTCTTATCGCAGCGCATACACCAAATTGCCCGAATTTGCTTGAAATTGCATCAAATTGCCATCTAAACACTTGGATTTGCCAGGTAGGGTTACCATCTCAGTGTTTCATCATTTTTATGCTAGTATGATGATGGTTTATGGCTGCTGAAGGTTGCAACAAAAACTCTCAAACCCTACCTCTCAAAGTCATCAAGCCAATTGATGTTAGGGTTCCAAAAATTGTTTGCCACTAAGTATATCCTTTTTCCATCGTTTTCTACTCCCCTTGACTCCATGTGTTCCCTAATCTCATTGTTCCCTATCCCTTCAAATTATTAAGCCCCTCTCCCCAATTCCCTTCTACCCATTGTCAAATGTAAAAACCCAAACCCTCCTACATGTCCCTAAAAATAATTTCTCCCCATAAGTCCCTCATCCCTTCATATTATTCCCCTTTCTAACATTCCTTGGTTATATTTTCCCTTGGTGGCAGATTTCAACATATCTTAACATCAGTTCGACACAGTTTTGTAACCAACAGTCATTTCTCCAAAACAACAGTTTCATACATCAGCAGTCATTCAAGACAGTTTGTATATCCGCAGTGATGTTGTCTGGTCATTCATCTAACTATGAAGTAGAAACTCAAAGTGACTCATCCTTGGAAGTAGGGGAAGAGTGGAACAAAGGGCAGCTGCTGGATAGATCATATTATGAACCTTACATAAGGCCTAGCTATTTGAGGCAGCTCAGGAGAGTATTCCCATTTCAGTTTCTGAAGGAATCTTATGCGCCGTTGATGAGACTCATTATCAGATACTTTAGTTGTGAAGGTCGCTTCTCGCGCCTCTATGCATACCATATCAGGCTATTGATGCATTTCACAAGAGTGAAATTCATGAACATTCCATATTTCATGTACCAAAACATCAAGAGGATGACCACTCTTGTGCAGAGGAAGAGTCCAGAATAGTAGCACAACATCATTTATCATTATGCACTCATCAAGATCATTTTTGTACATCAGCTTGGCCTACAGGGTATCACATGGGAAGATTTCATCTCCTGTGAGTTCTTCACAGCTTCAGCGGCTCATCAGGAGGTGGTTCATGATCCGGGTGAACCTTCACAGCAGCATGGAGGTCAGGAGGTAGAGACTACCATTGTGCCGACATATGTTACCTATCAGAGAGGCATGAGAGGATTGTTTGCAGCAGCACGACGAGTACTATCTCCACCTGGGGTGGAAGGGGACTCATTGCCATCATCAGTAGCACAAGAGTAGGTACAGGACCAAGGCAAGAGGCCAATGCAGGATGAGGGGCCTCTAGGTGAACGAGATACCGACTTCATTCTCATTCATGATGATGATACAGATATGGGCCCGGAAAGAGCCAAATTTAGAGAGGTCATCCAGGAGCAGCAGACAGAGATCCAAGCCTTGTCTCACAATTTGGAGAGGGCTAAGTGGATTATCGGATACTTGGAGTAGAGAAATAAACAGCTCAAAGACCAGCAGACTATCATGGAGTTACAAAACATCCGGGAGAATCGCCAGGATGCCCAAGGGAGGAGGATTGAGTTCACTCCATTAGAGCAAGAAATCAACGCTGATCGAGAGTCTTGGCTCGAAAGAGTCAACATCCACTTGAAGGGACTGTTGGACAAATCCGATAGGGAGAAGGCATTGCTGAGACACATGGCTTTCCATTACAGGGCACAAAATATGAGTGCCAAGGCGCGAATAAGAAATTTGAAGGCAAAACTGAAGAAAGCAACAAAGAAGAAAAAGAGGCAAAAAGAGCATGATCGTCTTCAGATCTTGGCCGAAGCTTCTTTGGCTGAGCATGACACTTGATTAGGCACCTTCAGCCCAAATTTCAAGGAATTTGGAGCAAATTTTGTCAATTTTGAATTTTGTGGCTTTAAAAATAGGTTTTTCCGCCCTGTGCGTAGTGCCACTTGGCGCGCGCTTATCATTGGGAGCTCTCCAGGAGGAAAACTTTACATTTTTGGATTTGTCATAAAAAATTATGTATGCTCATGGATTATCTAAGGATTTAATCAAGTTCTGGGTTGCCTAAAGGGTCAAAAACACCCTAAAAATGACCTCACTGCCCCTATTTTGACACACAGGAAGCAGTCTTGGGAGATTGAGGTTTTGGAGGGGCAAATGACATCCAAATCCAGAAATTCCACTTAGGTTGGAAAGTAGACAGGCAGGGCTTTCCAACAAGAACACTTGGGTTCAATTTGGACTTTAGGAAGTGCCTCAAATTCAGCCTCAAAGTGGCGCGACGCACAGAGAATTTGGCGCGGCGCACAAAGGATTTTTGCCCAATTTTTCACCTTCCAGCTCAGAAATTCGGCCAGTTTGACTAGTTTTGCTTCTTGATGTAACTTTTGATCTATATTGATGTAATTAGATAAACATGATGTAGTTTTGGCACTTATTTACTATTTATAGAAGATTCATTCACTAACAAGTGAAAATTTAGTGCATGAATCAATTTCCTATCTTATAGAGGCAAGTTGTTTTAATTGCCTAAATTTCAGTGCTTGGTTTAGAATCAGTTGGATCAGCTCCTAGAATGATGATCTCGACTCCTAGAGGCAAGGGAATGGGTTGGGCTAGTCTATATCATGTATTCTCTTAGTCATTTTTAGGGTTGGACACTTGGGATTGCTTTGGCATATCATTGTACATATTTTCTCTGCATTTTTGGCTAGGAAAGACCAGGGTTTTGCAGCATTTTTTGGGATCCATGTGGCTTTTATGTTTTGATGGTGTGATTATCCAGTTTTTTTAAGTTGTTATGTGTATATTTTCCTTCCTCATCTTCTGCAATTGAACAAATGAAGTGTTAAGGTAGAATCCATAGATTGTTATGCTCTGCCTTTAAATTTGTTTGATTTTCAATGTTTTCACCTGTTTAAGGAGAATCCTTGAAACCTTCTTGCTCTCCTTAGCTCCTCACTAGTCTGATATACCCATTCATTCCCTTTAAAAGCATCAATACAATCACCTTCCTTGCCCCATCCAGACCTCTGCAAAAACTGTGCCTCAATCCCCAAGCCCAATTTGCCTTTCCCTGTTTCCAACACCAAACCCTCAAAAACTTAAATCAAACCTTTGTACTTCATACCTAGCCTAAAATTAGCTTCTATTTTAGTCATCTCAAGCCTCATCAATCATCTTTTGCCGAGATTGACCCGGAGAGAGCCCTCTCCTGTCCTCGTAGGGCTAGCTACGAGGCTGAGCGTGGTTTGATGTGGACCTAGAACCTTGCCTTTTCAGCCTAAGGCAAATCTAGGCTCTAACACAATAATAGATCTGTTAGATCATAAACATATGGCTATCAACATCATGATATCAATATTTCATCAAAGGTTTAGACTCAATGCATTAAATAGAAGCATCATATCTCAAAGATTATAAACACACGAGCATTTTTTGTCAATTCACTCCATCAAGTTACTGTATCTCGTTTAACCATATGCCATCAAGACAAGACCATAGGTAGTAATAGATATGGAATATCAATCTTACACTTATACTTCTTATATCAAAGTTACCATGCTCTTCATGACCAATGAGATCAAATTAGGTTAAACAAGAGTGTTAATCACTTTTTCCATATGCTTTCATCATGCTTATTGCAAGCATTACCAACAGACTCATGTATGGGAGTCAATGAACTATCCTTCTATGCCAAGTATCATTTTCTAGAGTCAAGGTTCTAACCTTCTTTAGGATCAAGATATCCATCAAATAGATCATAGATGTTAGTCGAACATCAAGTGTATCAATTTATCAACATTAGATAGCCTCATTGAATTCAATAAGATGAAATTGTTCAATACCAGGTGCATCTTTTTATCATAGGAAACATAGATCCAAGTCACTTTCATATACATGTATGAGCCAATAAAGAAACATGATTTCTTATCCAACCTTAGGGCTTACCAAGTGAATAGATGAAACACAACAAACCATGAATACCTTGTAGTATTAAAATACCAGAGCATCTACTCATTAGTCATAGGTTGCTTGAAGCACTTTGTCATATTTTCATAAAGTACCTCTTTACCTCTTTCTAGATATGCATCTCAAAATAATCCTCAAGAAGGACCTACTCATCACATCTCATCATGGAGGTTAGAAACATCCATATGTAACAATAAACATAATCATCATATCTATAAGAAAGAAGCATCATAATTCAAGAAATACTTATCTTCAATGAGAGGTGATCCTCTCCCTCTTGAATAAATATTCAAAGGCCATCATCCATATACCAATGATGTCTTCAAGTATCCAAACAAATCTGCTAAGGATTATCCCATTTGGAACTTCATCAAATCTTCCACAAGTGCTTGAGCATCTTCACATAGACCCTGCTAGAGTTTCATACATCAAATCTCATGACATTGCCATAGACCAATATTTTCTCTCCAACCCTAACCTAATATAATACGTCAAACCTTAATAATAAATATGCCTAGGGTTTTATTCAAACCCTACAATTCTTATAGTTCTCCACCATCCTCTTCTTGCTTCCATCAATGATATCATCATCGAGTTGATCTACATGGATTTTCTTCAGCCTGGCTCTGAAACCATGTTAATTAAGGAAACATTGTTCTTTACTATGATTCTTTCATTTCATCATTAATACTTTAAGTTCACCCCATATAATCATTTCATTATTCAGATCTACACTATTATACTTCAACAAGTGCAATAACATATAAAGAAAAAAACATCACCATCATCATCAATGCACCGGAATATAAAAGGAACAGTAGAAGAAATCATGCACACATATAGAGACACCAGGATTATTCCACGCCCAGGGAAAAACCCACTATGGGGAAAACCCTTGCAAATCTTCTTCTTCTTCTTAGATCACCATAAAAAGTTACATGAATGAGTACAACGAGATCAATACATAAGATCAATAGCAGGTAACAATAAGCCATATCTATAGATCTACAGATCTGTCATAATAGTAGAGAAACTTAGATCCACCGATCTGCAACAGAGAAACTGAGATCCACAGATCATTAATGTTGAGATGCCAAAACCCTAGATTTGAACTAGGTTTCTCTCATCAGTACTGTCAGTGAGTGACTGAAAACCTCAAAGTTGCACTCACTAAGACATTATCCGAATGACTGTAACAACAAAGTCGCTCCTAGGAGGTCTTTGTGCCTGCAACTATGGCCTTGAATAGAGAAGAACCAAAGTCGCTCTCTTGTCAGGTTGTCCGAGTGACTAGAAAGTCAAAATCGCACCCTCGCAGTGCTATCTAAGTGACTGAACTGACAAATTCACTCCCTGGGCTACCTGAAGCTAGTGACTAGGGACCGAAAACTTTTGATCTTTCTCTAAACCCAAAGTCACTCCCTCTGAACTACCTCCCAATGACCAGAGGGCCAAAGTCACTCTCTTACCCACTTAGTTCTTACGAATGAGGATGAAAAACCTTAGATCTATGTCAGCGACCGAGATCCATAAGACCCTAACACAAAGCGAACCTTTCACCTGTTATCTCGGACCCTTGAGCAAACTGCCTTCGTTGAAACTGTGTAAACCAGGACAAAAGAGAAGAGAATATGTGTGTGACTAAATGATATCGAGGTCTATTCTATTTATATGGTTTCCTGAGGGGACACTTGGGATTAAGACTGAACCAAGCAGTTACTCTTGTGGTTAGGGCCAAGCCATTCCATAATACATGTGTGAATAAAGTAATTTATAACTTAACTTATGCTTAACCAAATTGGGTGATATTTAGGTTGATTATGGTCCTCTCAAAAAGTGGGATATATTGCAATCATTATCTTGGTCATTTGAGTTGTCTAAGGTGGAATTTTACTACAGTTTCAAAAATTATCATGCCCTCTACTGTAGATAAAACCTATTGATGCTAGATAGAATGACGACTTACAAGAAGGGATTAATGTTGGTGGTCTAACAAGGACACCCTCCTTTGGAACTCTGAGTGCACCATCGGCTACAGTGAATAATAAGAGTTCCCTGTGGAGATGTCGGTCCACATGGGCTCTGCCAGCAGCAAGGATTATTGCCACATACCAATGGTGACCTCCTCCTCGATGGGTACTTTTCCTTCCTCCTCCTCTCTTATTCATACTTACGATTTTTTACCTTCTTCTGCTCCCTTTCTGTTGAATGATTATTTTATTTCTCAAGCATTGGGGGTTTCATCTTGTCATATTGAAAATTCTCTTGTATGTTGTTCAACACCCATTCGCTCCTTCCCTCCTTCCCTCCTTTTGTGGATGGTTTCTCTGAGAATAGGTCTCGTCCCCATTATAACTTGCATGCATTATCCCACCCTCCACATATCATTGACAGTCATGTAGATCTTGGTCAAAGGTTTGGTTCCCTTTCTACCTCTAAAATTCCTAACATTCTGTGAGGGTGTCAATCGCATATCTCAAAGGCCATTCATAGGGCCAGCCAAGACGTTGCGATAAATTGTAAACTATCTCTTGATGGGGTTCTTAGAGTAAATTAAACCCCGACCTATAGACCCTCATGAAGTGACTCTCCTTCAATTATCGAGGTTTAGCTACTGATCCCAAAAACTAGCTCTGAAGTGTACGATCATGATAGAGAGACTAGATATCATATTTCTTTAGGAATTCCTAGGGCATGAATCAAATATCATTAAATCATTGGAAGGTATGCTTAATATTGGGTATTTGTTTCCATTGATGCTCACGGTCACTCTGGGGGTTTGGTACTTGGGGAAAATTGGAATTTTCATTAATGTCATGAACTCGTGGGGTGGGGAGGGTTGTATTGCAGTAGATAACTTCTCAACTGAATTCAGGATGGACCTCTGTATCATTAATATATATGGTCCATTCTCGGGAATATTTGAATTATGGAATAGTTTGATGAACCAATCCTTTGTGAGAGTGGACAATTTGATTTTAGGGGGGGACCTAAACTTTTACTTAGGAATTTCAGAGATCTGGGGTGAACATGCCCATATCGACTCACTCTAATTTTTTCACTCAATTGATTGAGAATCAAAACTTTGTATACATTGACATGGAAAATATATTACCCACTTGGAGGAATATGCGTGTAGGGGAAGCTATGATTTCCTGAAGACTTGATCAATTTCTGGTCAAGGAATCTCTAACCCAAACTATTCATCTCTTCCAACAATGGGTAGGGTTGGGTGACCTCTCTGACCATTACCCCATGTTTTTGGAAATATCAGGGAATTTCAACAAGTCAAAGGTGCCATTTAAGTGTAATGCCTACTAGCTGAAGGGGACAAAGTTTTGTGGCTTGATTAGGGATACTTGGAGCCCATGTTCATTTGATGGGGTTATCTCTATAACCAAGAAATTTGTTGATAACCTTCAAAGGCTTAAAAGAGAGATCATGGTATGGTTTTGGAATAAAAAGAAACAAGACGAGGAAGCCTTGGAACAAATTGATAATGAATTAGTGCTATTAGAACATCTTGATGGTGGTGGTTATATCTCTGTTGATTCTAAAATGAAAGTCATCTAGATGGAAGTTGATAAATGTAGAATATTAAAGGCCAGAGAGGAAGCTTGGAGACTCATAAGTCGAGCTATTTGGTTCTAGGTGGGCCATGACAATATGAAATTCTTTCAACAATTCCCCAAAGGATAGGAAGGCCATTAACACTATGTGGTCTTTGGAAGATGATAATGGCAAGAAGAAATCAAACTTTTGAGATCTTTCATATATGGAATCTCATCATTTCATATCCTTGTTTTCTGTCCCTAAACGTTGTACTCTAGCTGAAATCATACATATTGTTAGACTCTTTCACTACAACAAAAATCTATGATTAGCATCCCTTTTTTCTTCCTTTTTTTACATCTAGAGCCCATTTTTGGTGTTCTTTTCATCCATTTATTAAATATGGTGCAAAATTTGATGCAAAAATTTCACCAGTTTTTGCACCTAGTCTTGCACCAATTTTTGTGCCAAGTCTTGCACCATCCTTTGAACCAGGTTTTGCATCAAGTTTGGCACCGAATTTTTGTTTTTCCTACTTTTTCATCCTCTATTGCATCCACTTTTTGCGCCTACACATGCATCTTTTTTGCATCCTCTTTTGCATCTTGTTTTACATGATTTTTTGCATCCATTTTTTCATCCCCTTTTGCACCAAGTTTTGTGTCTAGTTTTGAATCTACTTTTTTTGCATCTTGTTTTGCATCTTGTTTTGCATCTTATTTTGCATCCACATTTTCATCATATTTTGCATCAATTATTGTGTCCACTATTGCATCCACTTTTGTTGTGCCACAATTTGCGCCTAGTTTAGTGCCTATCTTTGCACCCATTTTTTGTTCTAATTTTGTATCCACATTTTCATCCTCATTTGCATCTATGTTTGCATCAAATTTTGCATCTATTCCTACATACCTTTTTTAATCCACTTTTGCGTCAAGTTTTGCATTGGGTTTTAAGTCTCATTTTGCATCTAATTTTGCATCAACTTCTATTACATCCACTATTGCAACCATATTTTCATCCACTTTTGTATCCCTTTTTGCATTTTATTTTGCATCAAAGTTTGCTTCTTTTTTTTGCATCTATCATTGCATCCACTTTTGTTGTGCCACAAATTGTGCCATTTTTTGTATCTTTTGTTGAACCCATGTTTGCTTCCACTTTGTATCCATGTTTGCATCCTCTTTTGCATCCAAATTTTCATCAAATATTGCATCTCTATTTGCATCCACTTTTGTTTCGGGTTTATGCATCAATTTTTGTATCTTGTTTTGTATCCACTTTTGCATCTACTTCTGTTGCATCGATTTTTACATCCAATTTTGTGTGCATTGTTGCACCCACGTTTGCGTCCACTATTACATCTTGTTTTGCATCCAAGTTTTCATCTTATTTTGTTTCTTTTGTTGTATCCACTTTTGCATCCACATTTGTTGAGCCACAATTTCTTCCATGTTTTGCATCTACCATTGCACCACATTTTCTTCCTCTTTTGCATCCACATTTGAATCCTCTTTTGTGTCCAATTTTTCATTGAATACTATTATAATTTTGTGTCCCCTTTTGCATCAATGTTTACGTCAAGTTTTGCATCTCATTTTGCACCTACTTTTGCATATACTTCTATTCCATCCACTTTTGCATCTAATTTTATGTCCATTATTTCACCCATGTTTTTGTCCATATTTACATTCCTTTTTACTTCTTATTATGCATCCAAGTTTGTGTCCATTGTTGCATCCACTTTTGTTTCACCACAATTTGTGCCACGTTTTGCACCTATTATTGCACCCATATTTACTTCCACTTTTGAATTTTCATTTTGATCCAAGTTTGCATGACTATTGCATCTATTTTTCATCTCATGGTCAAGTTTACCATTTATTCACATAGAATATTGGTTCTAGGTGCATCCCTAGTAGGAGGATGACCTACATTTCCCCTTTGTGGAGGTGCAACATTTGCAACAATCATGATTTGGCATTGTTGTTTAGGTGGGAAAGAATTGTTCAACACAATAGATTGTGTGGCAGGATTTCACTAAGTATTGTTCTCATTTACCTTGTCTAAATGTGGACAATGATGTGTCATATGGCCCCTATCAAAAATATTACATGGGAACTTTAGCTTTCACTCTTTCTTGCGCCCAACATTAGCATTTGGAGCTTGTGGTTATTTCTACTCATTTGAAATAGTTTTCTTGTTCTTCTTCTTTTCAGCACATGGTTATTGTGGTCTACCTAGTTTTGTGGACTAAACCATGTTAATGATGGTTGTTTGGGCATAATTTTTAGTTGTCTTGGTTGTATTTGTAGTCAACACGAGAATATGAAAAATAACTAACTAGTATAACCTCCCAACCAACTTAATATAACCAATTATTCAAACTTAGAAGATTGTGGTGCTTCCACTGTGATTAGCTCTTTGCTACTGCCTGGTCCATAGCCTAGATATGGATGAAGGCCCAAACTATCTTCAATTCAATTCAAGTGTTTCTTTAGGTTCTTCATGGAAAGTTGTAACTCATCCAACACGAGGAAGACTTCCTCCTTGGCCTCATTGTGATCTAGAAATACACTACCCATTGGAATTTTCAAATGCTAGTAAATATCAATAATATACATGTATTAGTTGTATCTTCCTCTGGTGTGTGTTGTGTTAAGCACTCAATATGATACCTCTCTAGCCACTTCGATATCTATCAAACATTTATGCTTTCCTACAATGTCATGTTTCACTACCATTATTTTGTCATGAATTTTCAATGAGTGTGGATGATATACAAAGGTGTTGAAGTTTAAACTTTCTATTGGGCTCAAAACCATCCTTTTTATATGTAGTGGGCCACTCCTCCTCTAGTTTGAGTGCATCGACGATGCATTGCAAGCTTGAATAAATGATAACACAAACTTCCTAAAATATGAACATTTTCTAAAGAGATGAAAGTGAAGGGTAGTGGAAGCCAAGGAGGAGAGGAACTTGGGAAATTAGGGATTTTCTCAAGGATGGATTCAAAGAAGAAATTAAAGGAGAAGTATTGTTCTAACTGGGTTTCAATGAAGGCTGAGAATATGAAGATTTGGGAAAGCTGTTTAGAACTAAGGAGAGAACTTGAAGAACTCAAGGACCAATGCGGAAGTACAATGGATAGTGAACTCAGGAAACTTGATGAGGAGATCCAACAGAGTGGTTTTGGTCTTCAAGAGCTCTTGGATGAGAGAGCTCGATTAAGGGAGAAAAGTGCCATGGTGGAAGCCGAAATCAAGCAGCTTCAGTAAGAAGGTTGTTGTAATTGAGCAAGATGAGTTCGACTACATTGGCAGGTTGGGAAATCACTACTGTGACAATCCAGGGGATGTTCAGAAGCTTAGTTCTATGGAGGTAGTCAATGGGCACTTGGATGGTGCACTTGAGCAGAATGCGATGGAGGACAAGCTTGAGGGAAGTCAAGCTAAGCCAGGATCGAATTACTTAGAAGAACCAAGCAAGGAAGTGAAGTACCTTAGGAGGAATGTCAAATTGGATCATGAGCCAATGGACACTTCTGAGGCCGAATTCTTGAAGAAGGTTGTTGATGTGAGACACAAGATAAAGCCAACAGAAGGAGATGATGCCTTGAATTTGAGTTTTGTGCAGGTGATTGTGAAAGGCAAGAGATTTGCAGCTTTGGTGGATATGGGGGCTACTCATAGCTTCTTAAGTAGGAAGGCAGCAAAGTCTTTTGGGAAGAATGCTGAGATGAAGAAGGAGTGGAGTGCTTTCAAAGCAGTCAACTCTACCATGAAAGCTATTACTGGTGTGATGGAGAACACTCAGGTGAGAGTGGGATCATGGTTTGGAAAGTTGGACTTGAGGATCGTGAACATGGATGATCATTCTATCGTGCTGTGGCAAGATTTCATGAGGCTTGCACAAGCCATACCAATGGTGGACCAGGACATTCTCTTGATCACAGCTGAAGGAAGAACTATGTTGGTTCTAATGAATAGAGGGAGTTGCTTGAGATATAGACCAAGGATGAATTCTATGACTTTGTATCCCAAAGATCCGAATGTGAAGCATGAGGATGTGGAGCAAAGAGGACTTGGGAGTATGACTCAAACAACGAAGGAAGGGAAGTTGATTGGCTTCGTTGCAAGAGCGAGGAAGAAGGAAGCAAGTGAGAGGTCAGTCTCACGAATCTTGAAGCAATTGGTAGAGACATATTCTACTGGTGATCTTCACAATGGAGTTGCAAATGAAGGAAGTTCGAGTACTACTTCAGAAGCAGTGATTGGAGAGGATTATGTAGGTAGAGATCTAGCTTGTATAGTGGAGTTTTGCAGGTATGCTATGGGCATATATGACTTTCAGTTGACGAAAGACAAGCTTAGAGAGCTTGGGTGTACATGTGAGGAGGTTGAGGCTATGCACAGATACTTGAGGACACAACACCAATCTGATACATGGGTGGATGAGAGTCAGGGAGGAAACTTCCTAACCCTCCTTTCTCTATAAACAACCTTGGAGATGGGTTGGTGCAGGGACCTTGATTGGAAGGCGCTGCACCAACTTGACAAGGGGCCTTGGAGAAAGGATTATTTATGACAAATTAAAGGAAAATATATCCAAAGCGAAGGAAAAACCCACCCAAACCCGATTATAATAGTCTAAGTGAGGGGTTGAGAGTTGAAACATTAAAAATGAAAAGAGAAAATAATGTAACCAATGCTCGGGGGATGCACTGGGAAAGAACAACAAAATTAAAGGAAGCCACAAATGGTAGCAAATTATCCACTATACAGAGTTAAAGTAGTCTTGGGATGGGGTCCCCCAAGTCTAATTTTTGTCTAAATTTTGAATCAATTTTGATGTAATATTGTAAAGTCTCTTCATTTTGTGGAGTGGAGTGTGAATAGCGCAGAACATTAAGAGTCAAAGGGGATTTTAGGCAGGTCAAAGCCCCTTATTTTGTAAAGGGATGGGATGTTTTGATTAAGCAATGAGATCCTCCCATGGTTCGTGGACCATGGTAATGTAATGTAAAAGCTATAAAAGGAAGTCATCTAAAAGTCATTAGGTAGTTCATGAATGGGATTTTGAGTCTATTTTGTTTGTAATTATGTATTGCGGCGAAGGGGAAGGCTCTTGTAGCTGAGTGCGTGGATACCTTGGCAAGTGCGCAACTGAGTGCGCAGGCCCCTGCAGTAGTGTGGGCAGGGTCAGAAGAAGTGTATTCTTTGAATATATGAAGTATTAAAGCCTATTTGAAGCATTTTTTAGTGTTCTCTATATATTTATATGTTTTTGTGTTTATGCTCAGTTATGATTTGATTCTTTGTAATATTGTTTTAATTGCATCAAGAAGGTCCAAATCTACTTTTGTATGATAACTTATGCATGTTAGAAAAATTAGGTGAAGCTCATAGGTATAATTAAGTAGAAATCACTTTAAGTCTATGATTAAGAAGATAAGGCTTCGCAAAGGTTAGATTAGGCCCTAGAATAAATAAATGCCTTGCTGCTACATCACATAGCCTTTTGGATGCAGGAAAATTGGTTCTAGCATCCCCTAATACTGCCTCAGGTGAGACTGCGATTTGCGCTAAGTATATTGTTTCCAAAAGGGCTGGTAGTGTAGGGTTTTGTTGGTTAGTGTAGCTAACTATGAATCTGGGTCCAAGCCCCCTCAAACCAACAATTGGTTCCATTTTTGGGACCATGATATATCTGAGGGTTGTGTGATGTGGCAATCCTGGAGACCAACTAAGAAAGAAATCCAAAATTGGGTAGATCAGAAGTTGCGCGAGTTTGTAGCTCACGAAAATCAAAATCCATGTTGGTCAAAAGATAGGTGGTTATAGAGATATATCTACACAAACGAGCACAAATTTTTCTTTGCATCATTCTCTTGTGAATTACATGAGCAGCTATCTAAATTAGCAACAAGCCAACCTACCTGGAAACACGACGAACCTCCGGTGTGGACTCTTGAACTGATCAAGCATCTTGAAGATTCTGATCATAAGGTTGCAAGGGTCGTTGACTATTGGATTGATAATATTTTGGGTGATTTCATCACTGAATTTTCAATTGACAGATCTGTATCTTATAGTGAAGATGAACATCAATTATTTGAGGGTCTGAGAAGTAAGTACCTGAAATCTCTAAAAACTTGGATTAAAATGATGTTGTGCAAAAAGGGCATTATGCGTATGGATCGATGTTTAAAATAGGTCAGACCAAATCTACGCAAAGTGGAAAAACATTCAGAGTTGATCGAGACAAATATATTGATGGCGAGTATAGTCCCTTATTGGGTAAATCAGACATTGAAGAAGAAAGGACCAACCCTAACACACCTGGAAGTGCACCACAGACAGAAGGTCAAGGAACTTATGGGATTCCACATCCATCCATTCCACCTCCACCTCCCCCACCACCTCATACAACTACACCTATGCCTCTACCTCCACTTCCACCTTCATTATTCAATATGGTGAATACAGTGAAAATGTCGGTATTCAAGGGTTAGGGATCACAGGATCCTTATCAATTTTGGTTCGTAGCAGAAGATGTGTGGAAGGCATAGTAGGTCAATGGTGATGACATGAATAAAGAGAAACTAGTTATAACACTACAAGATAGAACACTTATATGCTATATCAAATAGAGTATAACCAATCTGAATGCTACGTTGGTTGAGGCAAAGACTATGCTGAACGTAGAATTTAGAAAGTCAAAATCACAAACTCAATGTGTTACTTAAATAAAGGAGATCAAGCAGATAATTAATGAGTCTATGTGGGATATAGATCATAGGTTGAAGTTCTTACTGAGACAAGCTAATCTTCAGATTTCAAACGAACAACATAAGTTAGTGATGTGGTGTATAGGTGGAACTAACTAAACTAGTGTGATGTCATGTCACTCTCTACGAGTGACATGTGGTAGGCATAATTATAAATTTTTGATGATAAGTGGGAAAAATCCATATGGCACATGGAACCACTCAAAGTTTTCCATGTGGAATGATGGTTTCATCATGCTATAAGAGTGGCATCATTTTATGATGTGACACAACATATGGATTCATGCTAGAGGGTTTCGTTTGTAACCAATTTAAGAATTTTTGAAATTCTATAGAAAATCAGGGCAATGGGCCCAAAGCACGAGTTGGTTCGGCATACCAGGAAATCCACGATATTTAGGATCTGGGCCTCATAGTAGGAGTGAATAGGTTGAATACTCCTAGACACTAGAATGCGATGAGGACCACATGGTGCGACAATTGTAATATGACATGGAACCAATGTGTTGAAAATAGCAACAAGAAAAGATAAAAATAGAATCAAGAATATTCGAATTTTAATTTGTCCTTAAATTGAAATTGTGAATTAAATTTGAATTTAGTCTCAACAACTGCTTGAAGAATAATTAATTAATTCATCTTGAGTTAATTAGTTGGAGAAATTCAAGCTAGAAGTCTTTGTGAAGTCATGCAATAGTTATTCCTTAAATTAAGGAGATTATCCCTTAATTAAGGAGATACGATTGAGTTATATTTGAGTTGTCATTAGTTAGCTCAGTTTACTGAGTTAAGTCCAGTTAAATTAGTTCCAAACTATTTGAGGAACTAATTGTGAGTTCAGTCAGTTAATGCATGCATGCATCAAACTAGTGTACTCTAGATAACTGAAGATTCTCTCATCAGTGACTCATGCATGTCTATCCTAAGAAAGACCTAGTTGAGATTAAAGACAAGGACAATGTGTTATCAGTTGCATGTTTTCTCCTATAAAGGAAACTCATGCATGCAGAAGGAACAAGGTTCCTTGAGGATTGCACAGTTTTATAGGGTGTGAGATCAGTGTGAGTGATTAGTGCTACACTTGGTAACAGTTGGATCACCCACAAGAAACTGCACAAGGAAATAGGAGGCTTGGAGGGTAGATGAGAAGGTTTGTGAGAAGCCGTGTTTGCCTGTGAGCATCTAGGAGGATTGTACTAAGAGCTGGCTAGGTCTGAGAGCTAAGGCTTTGTGTAATTCTAAGATATTTCCACCTTGTATGATAATAGAGATAGTGGGGTTTTTAGCTGAGGCTTTCCCCTGAGTATTCTTCTGTGTTTCATGTGAATTGATTCTTCTTCTAGTTATATGTGTTCAACTTGATCTTGCTCAAATCTTTTAATCTTCCACAAAATTGATTGTAGAATTAGATTAAAGTATTTTGCTTTAGTTATATTGCATTATGAAGTTAATCTACAGTCAAAATTTCTACATGGTATCAGAGATGAGTTTATCGGAGTAGTGAACAGTATATGGAGAAGAGAATTTGAAGTTTGAAGTTCGGGGTTGCAGCTGCAAATCGAATTCATCTCATACTTCAAGGTTGGTCAATGGCATTCTATGGCTTGAGACTCAAGTATGCCTTGGATGGCAACTCGAATTACATAGCATGGAAAGATTGCATGGAGGCTGTATTAGAAGACATCGGCTTGAAGAATTTCATTGATCAATAAATCCCAAAGCGAGGTTCAACTAATGCACAAGAATTGGCTAAATGGAAGAAGTGTGTGGCGAGGGCGAGACAAATCATCCTTGAGGGAGTTCGAGACCATATTGTCTCGAGTCTCCATTTGAAGGATACTCCATATTCAATGTGGAAGACATTGAAGGACCTCTACCGGAATAGTAGCAACCAAAGGAAATTGGTGCTCAAGGACAAGCTTCGAAGAATCAAGATGGAGAATGACGATACTATTTCCACATATCTAAACAAGCTCACCACTTGCAGAGATGAGCTTAGCAGTGTGGGAATAACTATTGCCGATGATGATATGGTGAGCCTCGCTCTCCTTGGCCTTCCAAAGAGCTAGAATAACTACCAGGACTCTGTGAATGCAAGGGATAAACTGCCAGATTGGGAACGACTGTGGTCGGATCTCATGTAGGAGGAGATTAGGAGGAGCACACGAGATGGTTCTTCATCCAAGGATGATGATGAAGAAAATATGGCCTTAGCAAGTAAGGCAAGGAAAGGGAAGGAGAAGGATTCTCATTCCAAATCGAATTCCTCTCATGGAGGGAAGAAGGTTGACAAGTCTAAAGTGAGATGCTTTAATTGTCACGAGATGGGTCATTATGCGACTAATTGCCCATCAAAGAATTCCAAAAAGGGATCCTCAGAAGGATCAGAAGGAGAGGCATTAGCCTCTCAGTTCGAAATGGAATTTACCCTCATTGCATGCATGGTGTCATCAATGATGGGTTGTGGTTGGTATTTTGACTGTGGAGCCTCATTCCACATGACCGGCGATAAAAGTTTATTTAGTACCTTGGAGGAGAAAGACCTCAAGATGCACATAGAGATGGGTGATGACGAAAGGTTTAGTGTTTCAGGAGTGGGCACGGTTGCTTTTCAAAGGGAGCATGGAGCTTCTATCGCCCTGATCGATGTGAAGTATGTTCCTTGACTGAAGAAGAACTTGGTATTGGTCGCGATATTGGAGGACAAAGGCTACGATGTTGTATTCAGTAAGGGAAAGGTTTTCCTTAGACACATCACCACGAGATAGGTGAAACAGATCGGTTCATGAGTCAAGAACCTGTATGCTCTTAAGGTTCAAGATGCATGCAAAGCCTTGAGGAGCAAGGCAAATGCTAGAGACTTGGTGGTTGAGAGGGAGAGTAAATTACCTCTCAACATGCAGTCCCAGAAGAAGTCTCAGACAATTGTGGAGGAGCCACAATTGGAGATGCTGAGAGGAGACCGAGTGGAGGCATCCACTCATGTAGAGACCTCCAGTAGGAGGAAATTTTGAGCCAAGTGGGTAGAGGGATCACATGTAGCCATACCTCCAGGTGTGAGGTGGGGCTATGTGAAGTGATAGTCCCAAAAAGGCTGAAATTGGGCAGGGTCCATTGAGAGGTTTTATCTCATGGATCGTACCTTGCTACGGGAGCCCAAAGTACATAGTAGTGGGAGGAATCAGTGGGATTGATGCAGTCAGAGATCAAAGTGACAAAGGCTAGTGCAGTCAGATACTGAAGAGTGCAGAGAAGGATTGGTGATAGTGCCGAAAGACTGAGTCAGCAGAAGCGCAGAGTTCTCACTTGAAGAGGCAATAGTAGTCAGAAACTTTGATGACAAAGGAATCATTCTGATTCAGGTTGGATGTTTTTTTGTTTCTGGAGATTGCTGGAGAAACAACACTAGAGAGAAGTGTTGCATGTAGAACATTCCAAAAGTTCAGGATCGGGATCAAGTTGAATTCCTTTCTTGTTAAGAGGGAGTGTTGAAAATAGCAACAAGAAATGATAAAAATAGAATCCAGAATATTCCAATTTTAATTTATCCTTGAATTAAAATTGTGAATTAAATTCGAATTTAGTCTCACCAGCTGCTTGAAAAATAATTAATTAATTTATCTTGAGTTAATTAGTTGGAAAAATTCAAGCTAGAAGTCCTTGTGAAGTCATACAACAATTATCCCTTAAATTAAGGAGATAAGATTGAGTTATATTTGAGTTGTAATTAGTTAGCTCAGTTTACTGAGTTAAGTCTAGTTAAATTAGTTCAAAACTGTTTGAGGAACTAATTGTGAGTTCAATCAGTTAATGCATACATGCATCCAACTAGTGTACTACAGATAACTGAAGATTCTCTCATCAATAACTCATGCATGTCTATTATGAGAAAGACCCAGTTGATATTAACGATAGGGACAGTGTACTAACATTTGCATGTTTTCTCCTATAAAGGAAACTCATGCATGCAGAAGGAACAAGGTTCCTTGAGGATTGTGTAGTTTTACGGGGTGTGAGATCAGTGTTACACTTGGTAACAGTTGGATTAACTAGGAGAAACTATGCAAGGAAATAGGAGGCTTGGAGGGCAGAGGAGAAGGATTTTGAGAAGCCTTGTTTGCCTGTGAGCATCCAGGTGGATTGTACTGAGAGCTGGCTAGCTGTGAGAGCTAAGTCTTTGTGTAATTCTGAGATATTTCCACCTTGTATGATAATACAGATAGTGGGGTTTTTAGCTGGGGCTTTCCCCTGAGTATTCTTCTGTGTTTCATGTGCATTGATTCTTCTTCTGGTTATTGTATTCAACTTGATCTTGCTCAGATCTTTTAAGCTTCCGCAAAATTGATTGTAGAAGTATATTAAAGTATTTTGCTTTAGTTATATTGCATTATCAGGTTAATCTACAGTCAGAATTTCTATACAATGGTAAATGGGTCTAGATCTTGGCTATTTGGACATCTGGTCATTTGGGTGATTTTCACAAGCACTCCATACTTAAATTTTTGGTCATATGAGATAAAAGTCATTAGAGCCTTAAGGGAATAAACTATTAATTTAGCACTAGTTTCAATTATGAAAAACTAAAGGATTTATTCATAGTTGGATAGTGCACATTGTGTTGAATAGGAATTATGATTGATGATGATGTGTGATAGATATCTTCCCATTGAGGATGCAATAAAATTTACATATTATATGTTGGAACAAGAGTAAGTCAGGGGGAGAATTTATTAGCAGTGCATAGTTGGTAGAAATTAGATGAAGTGAATTGATACTCTAAGATTAGAAAAGAGCGCTAAGATTACAACACCAACAAATTAAAGAAAGAATTGAAGCTAACTGCAATGAGACGACATAAAGTGTCTTCTTAAAATGTAGAAAAATTGATAAATTACCTCTTTGAGCACTTTGTGAGTTAATGAAGCTCTTGTTTTCAAGCAATGTGTAAAGTGATTAAAAAGGAAGTAGTGCTAAGGAAAAAAAGTGTAGCCAGTTTATGAGTGTAGTGAGTCAAAGTGTGTGTTCTATGCAGTGGGGCATGAGAGTGAGCATATGAATTTGTTGTAGAAGTATGGTTTTGTATAGACAGAGTGTGTGACTACAAAAGAAGAAAGATTCTAGTGAGGCAAAAGAGAACTACAAGAACATAGGTGGTTGTAAGTGAGCAGTGAAATTGATTTGTAACATAATTGAAGAATGTTGCCATAGTTATGAGTTTGAAAATGTATGAAATATAGATATGACTAGCTACAACAAGCTTGTTCTTGTATAGATCAAAGGTTGGTGCCTCTAGCAAGTCAGTGCTTACTAACCTATGGGGAATGGGGCCTCCTATGAGTAGGTTCTCACAAAATTTGATGTCATCTGATTTGGTGCTTTATATTTACATCATAATAAAACAAGCTATGGTGGTTTTTCTCGCATAAGGGTTTCCACGTTAAAAACATTTTGTACAAATATCATTTGAATTCTTTCTTGTTCTATATATATTTCAAATGATTGAATGCTTGTTTAAATAAGTTTAAAATTTAAAATTACTAATTCACCCCCCCACTCTCAGTAATTATTGATTCCTAATAGACACTTGGATTCTTTCATCTCCAACTCTCACTATATTGATATAATACATTTCAACCATTAGTTTCTCTTATGAACCCATGCATTAGGGGACATCTATTATAGCTCAAATGACATATTTTTGAGTCCATTAGAGAAGAAACACATAAAAATCATGGAATGTAGCATCTGCATCATGGACACCCAAAAATAAGTCACATTTTCATCCTTTAATTTTCTGATGGAATTGGTAAAAGGTGTTGTAATACTATAAGTAGCCTAATGAGAAGAGCTCAATGCTCCAAAATTTTAAACATAGAGCACTAAAGTGGATAAGGTGGCTAAAGTGCCTGGATAAAATTTTGATGGAGTTAAAAGGTGATCAAATTAAGGATAAGTACGAAAGGACCAAATCAAACTAGGTCAAAAATATATTTGGTTTCTCAAGGTTTTAACCCTGTACAGATAATGCCTAGAATCAAATTATTAAAAAAAGAAAAAAATATACAATGTAGAGAACAAAAAGATAAACACCGAGATTTTCTTTTAGAACCTAAAACCACAAAAACTAGATTTATTTTTCATTATATTCATTTCAATGTTACAATACAATCTACACATGTCGAAGTATTCATAAACCCCTAATCCATTAACCTGGGATTGGAACATAATAATAGCTCCTTTGACTAGATCTACAAAACCATGAGAAAACCCATCGTGTGTAAAGCCATGCACAAAACCATGTGCAAAACCATACCACCCTAGTATAAGCCCCCACTGTGCTCGACACAATGTAATTGCATGTCGCGATAGTCATCCAAAGACTATAACGCATATCCAACATGTTCATCTAATCATTTTCCAACTCATCCATAAAAGTAAATATATTATATGAGATAAAGGGAGGAATTTGAACATAGGTACATGATATTGGATTAAGTATTGAGATCTATCTTGAGATAAGCCAAAATTTGTAGTTAGGTTGACTATGAGTATTGGTAAGAGGAGGATTTTGGGTCAATTAACTTAAATATACATCTATTTTAAGTGTTTTTATATAATGAGAAGCATTATTCCCCCCAATTTATTCATTGTTTACTTCATGTTAATGTATGTGTACTTTGGTATAATGATTTTATAATGCTAACCTTGATGTAGGTTATAGAGTTTGGTGTGTTTCTTGGTCTTCTATTTGTATGTTACATGTGTAACAAGAAAACAGATGGATTTGGAGATTCCATTTAGAAAGGATAAGCAAGGACCAACTTTCATAGATAGTATATGTTCCATATCCATCTTCCAATTCATTTTTCTTTATTTATACATAATTTAAATGGGGTAAAGTAAGTGATACGAACTACTATTTTTCATCGATTTGGGTAGGACTATGGGATGAGTAGTTTGGCAATAAAAGAAAGTTGAGATAAACAATTAGGAGAGGAGGTGAATAAAGAGGGAAGGTGGATGAGTATCGGTGGAAAAGGGGGAGAGGTGAAAAGAGGGGGATATATGTGAGATAAGAAGAGGTTGGAATGAGAGTGAGGGATGTGTGGTACAAAGGGGAGGAGATGAAAAGAAGTAGATAATTTATAGGGCCTTGAAACCACCTTATGACGTTGACATCTACAATAATAGGTTGATGATACTTTTAAGAAGAAATGTGTGTTTGTCCATGGCATCCTTCTTGGCCCTAGATGGCGAGAAGCTTGCTTCAGGGCTTAACATTCATGTTCCCTCCCTTGGGCATGTCCAAAGCCCCAAGGCCCCATACCATGTTGAATATCCCCATTAGGAGACCAAGGATATCCTTGAAAGGTTCTTTGTGGTGGTTTAACATGTTGTTGATGGCCCCAAATGCCTACAAGATTTCTATGACACATTCTTATCAAACCTATCATGTGAATAGTTAGTGAGAAAAGTGCATGTGTATTCCTAGAATGAGACCGTGTTCTTAGAACATGCACACACTCTAAATGTACACATGTTCTAAAATGTGCATGCACTCTAGAATGCATGAACATTCTTTCCTTTTCAATTTTTTCCCAAGGGAGTGACAACCTTGAAATACATGTTTGCTAATTTGGTTGCATCAGATTTAGGTTCAGAGTGATAAAAATTGGTGGTTTGGGTTGCAAATAGCTTAGATGTTCCATTTTTCACAATATCTCTTGATATATCCATTTTTTACATTTTTTTAATGCAACACACAAATATGGTGATGAAACTACAAAAACATAGACCCAACTATGCATATTTTTATATATAGATAGATAGATATTAAGTTAATAATACTTTCTCTCTCCCACTCATACTACTTTGAAACAACTAAAATTTCACATAGATATAGAAAACTCTATAAACAATAATTATATTTTGTTTAGAAAGCTAATTCTATTTTCTATATTTCATATTTTACACTATATTCAAATTTGTTGTAAAAGTACCTTGAACCATCCCTTCAAGTTAACACATTATTTTTTCATGTTTGTATTTCCACTGCCACTGAAACCTCATGTAAGATCATTAGCTTACATCCACCTATATGATTTATCATAATTTTTCTATTTTTCTTTTAAAAAATAAAAACTAATTGGAAATCAATCTCTCTTAAAAAAAACTCGATATAATTGTAAAAAATTATATTTTTTAAAATAAAAAATTAAATTAATTAAAATATATTCCAATAAAATGAAATAAAAATTTATAAATTGGATATATCTACTACATCTACACCTATATATAAAATTAATATTAAATATAATATATATTTTGAGTATGGTTAAGAATATGTGTCTTTTCTTAAACAAATTCAAATAGTAAGTATACCTCTATAAATTTTTAACATAAATAAAATAAAATTCATTGTTAAATAGATTCTAATCAAATATAAATGTAACTATTACATTAACATAAGTTTATGCCTTACATTAAATGTATTAAAATATTATGCATAAATATTACAATTTAAAACTGAAATATAAGTTATTACTTATTAGTAAATTTATTTATTTATCCATATATATGGATATATATATATGAATGGTTGGTTTTGTTTTAAATTAATTTTCTTTATTATCTAAGTTATTATTTTTATAGTAAATTTATTTATTTATTCATATATATAATGGATATATATATGAAATTGTTGGTTTTGTTTTAAATTAATTTCTTTTATTAGATAATAAAACATAGATTCAAAACATAGTAGGGAGTTTTCCCAATATCATGGCCTGTTACATGGGAAACAAGACCAAGGATAGTAAAGATGTTTTATCACTCTTCTTTTTTCCAAAATTAGCAAAAATAATTCTATTGTTTGTGCATCACTACTTTAAGAGAGATGTCTCAATTTTTTTTCAAAAACATTGCATACAATCTCCTAGGTAATATTGGCAAGCCACATATATAAATTAGATAAGAACATAAAATAAAGTTCCTTGATTATAAACATAAAACAGAATACCTATGAATGCATTAATCATCATAAGACCTTATCAAGGTTGGATTTTGCACATTCAAGCCTAGTTAAGAGTGTTTCCCACACTGCAAATGCCTCTCAATGCGGTCCAATTGGGCATCTAGATTGACTGGACAATAGTGTTGGTGTTTATGAATTAGCTAGATGTTGTTGAGTTAGACTATGATTCCATTATGATCCTCATGTTTCTCTTTGATTATGTGACTCAATAGAGTTTTCATTTTCCAGTGTAGGGTAATGGAATGAAGATATTGGTTCCTACAACCCCTAGTATGGCCAAGTTCTAGGACCTAATCAGAGACTTCAACTTGGATTTATGAATTAAAATGGGCCTATTAGTTAGCTGTTGCCCAAGATTCAAGTTGGTGGATTTCTTCTTGAACTTGAGGGGGTGTGACAAACATATATATTTTAGTAGCTCACTATGCCTATAGTTGGGTTCTAGGTCTTCCTAAGGATCCATGACCCCCAAACCTGCACCTTGGATGCATTTTTTTCCTTAACCTAATGCTTAAAGTGGACCAAAGATTAACATTGGGGAATTTCGAAGAAGGGCGTGAAACAATGGATGGACTAGATGGAAGTTAAAACATAGTAAGATGAAGAGAAATGAGCAAAGACTATGAAAACTAGAGGGGAAAATGCAATAGAAATGGAACTAAGGAAGGAAATGAGTAGGAGATTTAGGTGTAGCAAAGAGCCTTAAGGATGAGAACAATAAGACTAGCAACCATTTTTTCAACCTCAACACTAACACCCAAAAAACTACACCCGAGAATAAGAAACACATAATTGAACAAACAATATCATCTAGAGGTGGTGGCCAAAATATGGTTTACTAGCTTGATAATGCCATTCTTATTCTAAGTGATGTATGTTAAGTCCTAGTGTCAACCTCCTCACTAGAGTTTTTCTCAACCCATTTACATGTACCCCAGTGGTCATGAAAGTGAAACGAAGTGTCCAACCAATAATGTGATGAGTGTTATGGAGGTTAAAGCTAGTAGGTCTTAGGCCTTTCTACATTGGACACCAAATAACCAAACGATGAAGGGGTGTTTATCCACCCGTGGCTTGGTGAAAATTCGGAGATGGAAGAAAATGGTGGAATAATTCTAAACTGGGTAAGAAGAGTAGGAGTTTGCAGGGGTTCTCATATGAATTCATTGGATTATCATGACTCATAGCATGTGTGATTTCATGGATGGAGTTGGCCATGCCATATTTCCAACACCCCCATCAAGATTAAAATTAAATTGTTTATCTGTGGAATAAAATTTGTGTTGCTTTCGAAACAAGAAATTACATAAGAACGTTGAAGGTTTTAGATTGGTTAGTCATTGGGGAAGCCCTACCATATCCAAAAATGCACGCTTCGTATAAAGGCGGAAGACGGAAAAATTCCTAGAAGTTTAAAATATGCCATACATATGATGATATATAGGCCTTCTAGGCCATGGAAATAAACAAAATTAATAAATGACTGAGAGACCAAAGACATAAGAAAAATAAAGAATCTAGAAATTTGGGTTTAAATCTATAGTTGTGACTTGGATCAACTCCTTTTTGTTTCCCAGTGAGCAACTAGTAGTGGAGGGAATGTTGAGGTCCTTCTATATTTGATCCATTCACTACTACAGGTATGTTATATGTCAATGTAGATGCTCCATGGAGAGGAGGATATCTTCTCTATTCTCATGTCGATTTAGTATAACCCTGCCAAGAAAAAATTTAATGTGTCAGTATAGGTCCACTATTTTCATGTATTAATTGAAGTGCCCATGTGTGTTCCTACGTCCAACACCCAAGAAACCAACTCAGCAAGTACCTCTTACTCTTGGTGGTTCTATCTGTCTCAGCACAAGTTAGTTCTTCTTGGATAAGGCCCGAAGTAAGTTCCTAAAAATAAGTAGTTGCTTCCTCTATTATGTGGTGGGTTTGTGTATTATTGCGAATGGATCATCCTTTATAATTTGTAGTATTCCATCTACCCCAAACTCACTAGCATGGCATGGTGGTTGCACGAGGGAGGAAACAAGACCAAGGAGTAGGTGAATAGGTGTTAGAAATGAGACCATAAAGGAAAGGTAAAAGGCCAAGAAACGTAGAGCTAGGCCAAGTTGGCATCCTGAACTAAGAAATGAAGTCAATTACAACATAGTGGATGGGGAAGGGCCAACAGAAATGAGTGCTAGTATAAGGGAGCATCATGAGGGTTAATGAGTCATGAGAGGGTAAGGAAACCCAGAGATATGGTAGGTTGAAGATTAATATATGAGGAAAAGATACCAAGTGACCAGGAAGAGAGCCATACCCAACAAAAATCCCAAGAGAAGAGAGCATGAAACAAAACCTACAAGAGAGTAGGGAAGACTTTCTTGAGTGAAAAGACTCTCGTCCAATGCATAAATACTTCATGAATATGGTTAGATGGTTTCAAGGTTTGATATAAACATTCATGTAGAGAGTGTTTTCATCATATGCAATAGAGTGCTAATTTTGATTAAGGGGGGGAAGATGAATTTACAGAGAGAAGCTCATTGACAAGTTGATTTCCCATTCTCCAATATCAACTAGTTGGCTAAAGGATTCATAATTCCTCAAGAAAGACATGCAAGGATGAACTAGAGCGAAGTGATTTGTAGCAAACACATTGTCACCTTCGAGAGGAAATGGATTTATCGATACCATCGGAGTGCCATTTGTAATCATGTTGATGTACTCAACAACTTGGAATTCAAATTGGTCAATGAAGTGACAATTTTTAATAACTATAACAAATGCTTTTAATGTTATTTTCTCTGACTATTACACTTGTGTAGTTGCATGAGAGAGGCTTGGATGTTTATGCCAAGATAAAATAGGCTAGGCAAGGCCAATTTGATGAGGGTGTGGGTGATGGGAGTGGGAGTTAGTATACATGGAAACATGATTGTGATGTTCCTAATGCCAATCTGAGATGTTAATGACTACTATATGGTAGGATACCATGTCCCCTAGTCAAATGGCCAGGCAGAATGATTACAGCTTGCTCCCCACCTTCTCGTCTGCTTAACACCCCATTGGGTTAAAATTAAATTGTTGTTATTATTTTAACCATGGTAATTTAATAATATTTAGTTATTAAATATTATCTATTTTAAATTTTAAAAAATGTTCATGATTTATTTTAAATAGTTAAATTATGTGTGTGTATGTATGTCAGTGAAGTCTAACAAATAGACGAAATGAATTTTTTGGTTGGAATCTAGAAATACAATTTTGAACAAGATTGTGATTTCTTGTTGTTTAAAATACATTTTTGAATGCATAAATGAATTCAGCAACTTAAAAACACGAAAGCACTCAAACTTTGCAAATTAAACAATTTAAACTTATTGTTTTTAAGAATCAATATTGGATTTTGAACAAAATTGACAATAAAAAGTGCCCAGTAAAGGGTCATTCCCAATGGTTAGAATATATATATATATATATAATTGATTGATTAATTAATAATGAAGACAATTATTTTAGATATCATTTAGGGATTCAACTGTGTTAAGTAAGTCATTCACATATGACCATTTCCATGAGAGGTAGTCGTAACTGACTAATTTCTCATGATTTTTGAACAGTTCACTTAGCATTCATTGCATCGGGTGATGCTCATAGGGGTGAAGAAGTGGGATTGAAACTAGTGAAATGAATCACATAGTGTCAATCATCACTTCTGGGGCTTGCACCCGGTATCCAGGACTTCCCGGGAGGTCACCCATCCCAGATCGCCTCTGGCTCAAGCGCACTTAACTGTGGAGTTTTCCGCACAATCAAGCCCACTTAGCTTACTACCCCATTTGCAAAACCTTAGCAAGTATTGTGCCTCATGAACCATTCAAGTAGAGATCCCTTCACCCTTTTTGAATTTAAGTATCGGGGTTTACGCAATGCATTATATTAGATGTCATTTTGGGATTCAACTACGCTAAGTAAGTCATTCATGTATGACCATTTCCATGAGAGGTAGTCGTAACTGACTAATTTCTCATGATTTTTGAATAGTTCACTTAACACTCATTGCATCGGGTGATGCTCATAGGGGTGAAGAAGTGGGATTGAAGCTGGTGAAATGAATCACATAGCGTCAATCATCACTTCTGGGGCTTGCACCCAGTAACCAGGACTTCTCGGGAGGTCACCCATCCCAGATCACCTCTGGCTCAAGCACGCTTAATTGTGGTGTTTTCCGCACAATCAAGCCCACTTAGCTTACTACCCCATTTGCAAAACCTTAGCAAGTATTGTGCCTCATGAACCATTCAAGTAGAGATCCCTTGACTCTTTTTGAATTTAAGTATGGGGGATTACGCAATGCATTATATTAGATATCATTTTGGGATTCAACTGCGCTAAGTAAGTCATTCACGTATGACCATTTCCATGAGAGGTAGTCGTAACTGACTAATTTCTCATGATTTTTGAATAGTTCACTTAACACTCATTTCATCGGGTGATGCTCATAGGGGTGAAGAAGTGGGATTGAAGCTAGTGAAATGAATCACATAGCGTCAATCATCACTTCTAGGGCTTGCACCTGGTAACCAGGACTTCCCGGGAGGTCACCCATCCGAGATCGCCTCTAGCTCAAGCACCCTTAACTGTGGATTTTCCCCCACAATCAAGCCCAGTTAGCTTGCTACCCCATTCACAAAACCTTAGAAAGTATTGTGCCTCATGAACCATTCAAGTAGAGATCCCTTCACTCTTTTCGAATTTAAGTATGGGGGTTTACTTAGTGCATTATATTAAATATCATTTTGGATTTCAACTGTGTTAAGTAAGTCATTCGCATATGACCATTTCCATGAGAGGTAGTTGTAGTTGACTAATTTCTCATGATTTTTTAATAGTTCACTTAGCACTCATTGCATCGGGTGATGCTCACAGGTGTGAAGAAGTGGGATTGAAACTAGTGAAATGAATCACATAGCGTCAATCATCACTTCCGGGGCTTGCACCTGGTAACTAGGACTTCTCGGGAGGTCACCCATCCAAGATCACCTCTAGCTCAAGCGCGCTTAACTGTGGAGTTTTCCCCACAATCAAGCCCACTTAGCTTGCTAACCCATTTGCAAAACCTTAGCAAGTATTGTGCCTCATGAACCATTCAAGTAGAGATCCCTTCACTCTTTTCGAATTTAAGTATGGGGGTTTATGCAGTGCATTATATTAGATATCATTTTGGGATTCAACTGCATTAAGTAAGTCATTCATGTATGACCATTTCCATGAGAAGTAGTCGTAACCGACTAATTTCTCATGATTTTTGAATAGTTCACTTGGCACTCATGATTTTTGAATAGTTCACTTAGCATTCATAATTTTTATTGGAAAATGTAATTTAACTCAACAAAATTAAAAGAAAAAAAGCATACTACAATATTTCTATTAAAAGAACTATATTACAATATTTATATTAACTTTTTTTTTCTATTCTAGGTTGAGCCTAAGCCAAGGCCAACCCATTTATTGGATGGAAGAATACCAATCTACCCACAATGGGACGCCTCTTGGGAAGTTTAATTCTCCCAATGTGGCTTCCATCCTCAGCCCCTCCCCAAGAGGTTTGAACTTGTGACCTATGGGAGAATAAACCTCACGCTCATTGGAAATATTTATTTTAACTTTATTAAATAAAAAGCGTATCATTTTAAAATAAATAAATTTGATAATGAAAAGTATATCACATTAATTTTTTTGTTTAATAAAAAATAAATAAACAATATTTTAAATTATTTTTTTTGTAAGTCAATATTTTCATTTATAAGGATAAATTACATCCACGGATTGACAAAATGATACCAACCTCACTTCTACCCGATTTGTCGGCTAGTAGAAAATTTCCAAAAATATTGGCTAAGCCATAGCCATTTGACTATCTAAAAAATGAGAGGGACACAGTCCCATAAAACTAATATTATTTGGACACATACAATTACCATTAGGACGGAGAACCTGTAAGGGGGAGGTTGCTAGAAATCACAATGCACATGTTTTTCCATACTACTCAAGCGACCATCCATACAATCCAAGATTTCTTGTAGGCACCATTGGTTGTGTTAGAGACAAGCCAAGCTATCTTGCATGTGTCATTGGTTCTATTGTAAGTTATTCATGAAGGCAATGAGTTCATTTATGTCATTATGTCTTGCCTTTGAGAGTTTCTCCATGGACACCTAATGTTGCCTATGCATAGTAGGCATTTCTTTGAACACTTCAAAATTTGAGCCATTATGTCCAACATAGTATGAAAACCCCTTTGAGCAGTGGTGTTCTTCACGTTGATTAGGACCACATTGGCATGGCATTATGTGATTGGACAAAACCCCAAGGCAACTAAAACTGTAAAGAGAACCTAAGACTTTCAACTATGTCGAAAGACATGTAGCAAGAATAGAGAAGGAACTGTAGACGTTGGGAATTTCCAAATTATGGATGCACCCATTCCACTATAGAAGCTCAAGAAAACTGGTTAGTTGAAAGTATTATACACCAAGAAGCACAAACCTAGAAACAATAGAATGAGGGTCAAAATCATCTATCTTCTAGCCTTTACCCCTAACTACAAGTAACATACAGAAATTAAACATAAAATACGAAATACTTAATAGGACTTGCAGTCGCACTCCCACAGAGACACTTAAAACCCAAGAAATTAACCACCTTTGCAAACTTCCAAACCGCCACAACAATCTCTAGCAAACTGGTAGCCGTCGCCCCACCCCCCCGCCCGTGCCCCTCCCGCTCACCCCTCTTTCTCATATTTTCCAAGTGACACTTATGGAGAGTTCCTATGAAAGACAAGCTAAAGACCCAAAAATGTAGTTGCAAGTTTTGCCCCCTCATGGAGGAAATTTTTTTTTAGCAAACCAAAGAAACTAGACCAAAGATAAAACCACCAGAGGGAATCCAACTCAAACAAAAGCTACAGAACACCCAAATAAAATAAGAGAACCAAATAGAATGAGGAATCCATCTTACCTCCAAGGCCAATTGACTATGAGTAGAGGAGAACCATTATAAACCTGTCATTGGTGTTAGTAGCGTGACTTCTTTGCTCTTCAACTCCCCATAATGCACAAATCTTCTAGGTCCTAGATCCCAAATTATACTCACATGTCCCTTTTCCCCTCAAGAATGCATGCAACACAGACATAAGAATAGGAAAATACCATTTATATCGAACCTTAATGGTCATACAACACCTCCATGAGGTCAACCCTTCCACTCCTCAGAACACCTAACCACCATCAACAACCAAAAACCATAGAGGAGGAACTCCAACCACCAACCTGATTGTGGCACGTTTGATATAAATTTGTCACACTCTCTCTACATGGGGGAGCATGCCATGTTGCACCCCCCATTAAAGGCGTCAAGATCCAGTGGGTTCCACTAACCATTTGATTTTCCATCCCCACTAAAGTATAGTTTTCATTTTCAAAAATATTATAAAATTTTAATAAATTCCATTATAATTCATAAACCAAACACACATTAATATTTCCTTTCATATTAAATAAAAGTAAATTAATACAATTGAATTAAACAATTATAAACCAATAAACACTACCTTGGATAATAGTGAAAAGATCTCACATATCATAGCCATGTTGTCCCAATAGAATAACAAATATATCAAATAATTTACCAACTTTATTAAAAAAAAAAATTACTTTTATTCAGTGTTTGAATTAGATATTTATAAAAATTAGAGTTTTTGTTGGAATTTTGGTTGAAATTTTGCTAAAAAAATTGTGGTGAAATCTTGATTTGTGTTGTTTAAATTAGTTTTTTGATTGCATATATGGATTGAACACCCTCAAAAACCTGGAGCACTTTGATTGTCAAAAGTTCACCCATCAAACTTGTGATTTCATTGAATCCATGAAATTCTAGACAAATTAGATGAAAAATAAAAAAGAAAACTTTTAAAAAAACCTCATTTTATAGACAACCTCAATAATTAATATTTATTTTTTTTATAAATATAAATTTATTTTAAATTATTAAATAAATATATATTATTTATTTAATCAAAATTAAAAATAAAAATAAAAAATTATTTATAATTTATTACTAAGACCATTACTATTTATAAGGACACATTTGATTTAAATGATTATTAAAAAACCACATTATTAACTAAATTGTAAAAACACACCCTTTATTATGATTAAATACTTCTAAATCTAATATTATTAAAAAAACTTATTTAAAGAAAATAGTTTAATATTCCACAAACTTCAAATACTTATAATAGGAGGAAAATTATTTTATATATATTATATTATATATTAATATATATATATATATATATATTATATATATATATTATATATATATATTATAATATATATATATTTTATTTATTTATTATATATATATATATATTATATATATATATTCAAAAATATATTTTTAAGACGACAACAAAAATTTGAAATTGTATTGTCAGATTTTAGTGAATTTTAGTGGAAAAATTATTTTCCTATAAATTAGATTACCTGATTTTTATATATACGTTCTTTAGTTTAAAAATGTTATAAAATTGTTTCTGGAAACCAATTAAATGCTAACTTTCCGTACCTTTAAAAATATATATATTATAAGAAAAATAGTGTCATTAAAAAACGATATTCTCTTCATTTCTCTATCCCAAATAAATAGCAAACACATTGGGACGTTTAAAAACGATGGAACACAAACATAAGCATTTATTCCGCAATGGAATTATGTCACATACTAATCTTTAGTGTGGGCACAATGTATAGAGGATAAGAAGATGCGTCTCTGCCCTTTGGGAAAAAAATAGAACATTGAAAACGAATTTACTTTATTTGCAGTTGGATAAAGTGCTAGAATAAACTTTCCGTACCTTGAAAAGAATGAATATATATATCATCAACCTCTTTATGTGAAAAAATTAGCAAACACGTTGGTACGTTTCAGAAACTTTGGAAACTAACCATTCGTATTAACTTTATCAAATTATATGCCCCAAACTCAACTTTAGTGTGGTCACTATGGAGAGGACGGGAAGATGCCATATTCAGGTTTGCAGAATAAAAATTTGCTGCCAGCATTTGTATGCAGCGAGACGAAGGTGGTTTTTCTTGGGTGTTGAATTACTTGGGAGGGAAACGGACAACTCCATTTTATTTTCTGAAATGGGTATTATCATGAATTCGAAGGGAAGCCTGTACGCGATGAAGGTGTTGATTGTAAAAGTGGTTGTGTGGTTGGGATGGCTATCCTGTGTTGCTGTGGGGCAGCTTGAGGTGAGTGAAGCTGTGACTGGTTTCGTTAATTTTCCAGAGGTGGGAATATCTTGCATCGGCAATTTAGCGGTGTTTATCACGAGTATCGCCAAAGGGAGGCTTGATCTCGAAATGGGTGCCAGGGATGTTCTGGCCACCCTAAGAGGCCGCGAAGTCGAGAGCTTTCATGGTATTGGACTCACCACGTGTAAGAATAATAATAAAGATGCCTCTGTTGTAATGCTGTCATTTCACAAGCCCAGTTCTTCCATGAAACAATTCATGAAGTATGTATCCAGTTCCCATAACGTGCAGTCCATCGTTTTGGAATGCTTGCCTTTGAAATCTGCTGCATCTGTTGCTGAGATCTGTCACTGGAATGACCGATGCAAATGCATTGTAATTTGCACAGTGGAAGAGGCCAGGACTCTTCTTGCTCGTCGGATCCTGGAATACTAAAACAACTTCCTGAGTCCAAGTGCCTACTGCCCTCTGAGGGCTGCCTGAGAAATGGCTGCCATGGATGCAAGGAGGGTACGTTGTATGTGGAGCGATCGGAAGGGCGTGACCCTGAGCAGACTGATGACTTTGAAAGCCTTACATTGAAAGTGGGTAACCCCAAGGTAGGATTGCCTCCTCCAGTCTGTGAAATACTTGAGCATTACGATACCCAGAAAGAGCGTTCTTGCATTTGCATTCCACTACGTCCACCAGAGAAAGATGAGTGGACAAAGCTGCTGACCACATCTTTCAGGACTAAAGATAATGAAGAAAGAAGAATCAGCGCCAGGGCTTCAGATGCCATGGGGAATTACACGACTCAGGAAGTCAAGGAGACTTGCATGGCTCGGAAAAGAGGACAGGAGGAGCTGAGAAAAGGATTAATTGTAAGATTTAGCACTCCCTCCCTAATATTGCCAAGGTTAACAGAAATATCAATCAACCTTCTTCTAGTTGGATGGTTCAGGGTAGATGGTTTCTCTACCTCTATGGTGGCAAGAAAAGCAGTCAAAGTTTATGTTGTGGGCAGTAAAGACAGTGGATTTGCTGCCAATGCATTTCTAAGGACAGCCCTGGTGAAGTCTACGAATACCAAGTCTGATCCTGATGCTGAAAATGACACCCATATTTGCCAAGTGCTAACCTTCCGAGGTCGTCTTCTTGGCATAACAACCTTGTCATTTATAGTAGGTACCGTCAACCTGCTTTGCTCTATTTTTTGGGCCGTGTTTATTGCATCTGAAGGAAACCATGGTAAATGGTATGATAGACATCCCATGCCAGCCTCTATACCTAGAGTTGCAGTCATAATTGTAGCCATTGGTGTTGCTTTAGGCATGGACTGTCTGCATTTTAATTTGTATTGGAGGGATAGAAAAAAGGGTATACCAGCAAATACTTCAGAGAAGCCAAGAAACGCTCCTCCCATAATGCCAGTTTGTGCAGTGATAGTCCTTGACATAATGTGCATTGCGTCAGCCAGCGTAGCTCTAGGAGTTCTTGGTATAAAGCCGTTTAAGACGTGGGTATATAGTGTTGTGCAAGCCTTGGTTTGGGTGAAGTGGGGAATTGGCAGCTCTAGGAGTTCTTGGTATAAAGCCGTTTAAGACGTGGGTATATAGTGTTGTGCAGGCCTTGGTTTGGGTGAAGTGGGGAATTGGCAGCTATCTTCTTGGCGAATTACATTCAGAATCTAATTCGGAATATAATTGGAAGAGTGGAATTCTGGTGTATTCTTCTTCCTTCTTCCTCAATTTTATGTTGGCTGCAGTTCGGTGCAGTTGGCACTACTCGCCACAGTGATAATAGGTCTGTGTGAGCTTTGTAATTAGCATTAAGCAGAGTAAGGCTTTGTGAGATATATATACCGAATAAGTCTGTGTGAGATATATACATACACTCTGGGGTTGCTGAGCAATATGTATTTGGAACACTAGAATGGAATTGAAATATGAACTGTCTGCTATTGAGGGAACTATAATATGAGCAATCTGTAGTTGCGGAAAATCATTCTTAAAATGTAAGTAATAAAAAATGTTGAACTATTAATATCGTCTATATTATCAGTCGCTGCCTCTGGCATATCGTCGTCTATATTATTAGTCCCTGCCTCCGGCATAGCAGGACTATAGTGATCAGGAGTCATCGTTGATATATTTCATATTTCATATTAATTCAGGCGTACCATTACTTTTAACCCATGTTTTAAAAAAATATTTCCTGTTTTTTTTGTTTTATCCAAAGTTTTGTTTTGAAGGTCTTATTGCCGGGATATGGATTGATTTCATATTAGTACGCTGTACTGATCCATTTAACCAATGTTTTCCCGGTATTGCAAGACATCAACACGTTTTATTTCTCGCAGATATTGCAACATGCCAACACATTTGCATAGACCACAAGTGTCACTTACAAATGTGGTAAGTGTCAGGGCTCGCTGTGATTATTATCTTATTTGGGTAGCTACAATGAAAAAATTTCATTTCTGCATTCTCTGTAGTGTTTGTAGTGTTTGAAGTCTTACAATGGTGCTTGTTCCCTTCATCCTGAGTTGCCTTCTGAGCTGCCTTCCTTAACTAAATTCCAGAGGCATGAACTAACCTGCATCGAGGTTCTGAAGATGTACTCGTAATCTTCATCTTCAGAAGACTGGATAAATTCATGCAATGGCAGGAGTGGCAGACTGGATAAATTCATGCAATGGCAGGAGTGGCAGAAATGGAAACTCCTTTCATCTACACCTGCAACTTTCCATTATTAAATCAAATTTGATATTCTAGTTTTTTTGAAATGTTCAAGTGGGGAAGATAGCATAGAAGCAGAAGGGTTTTTTAAATTTGTAGGTTAAGCAAGGAACTAACATACATACCTGGTATGGTTACAGCTAATTGCCAAAATCATAGGGACAATGACACTTCACCTGGCTTGTGTTCCCTGGTCTACCTTTGGAGTTATCGATAATCTTTTCAACATTGCAAAATAAGTCAATAGCAAAATACTTGAGATATTGCATCTCCTTCGATTGAAGTCTTAGTTCTGCTCATAACTGTCTCAAAAAATTTATGCTCATACCTCTGTTAAAAAAGCTACACATAGCTTCTAATGAAAGTGAGATTCTCCATATGAATTGGCGTGATATTCTTGGAACCACAATGTTGAGAGGGAATGGCTATGGTCTGCCCTGCAATACCGCCTCTGGAACCACAATGTCATAGGCTTGTTCCAAAAAAAAAGCAATAATAATTATACTTTCATTCATACAGTTGAATTATAAAATGGAATGCAAGTATACCTTTACTAAATGCTTCAGAATTCAGTGAATGCTTCATAATTGGATTTTGCAGGCAGAATTCAAGGGATTGGAGACGAAAAATACTCTGCACCGCTGGCTGGTTGAGCCATGAAATCCTCGTCCTGGCCTGTCCTGTATCTAACGACTTTTGTTGTTGTGCATGATCAGGTTCCTGGCCGTTATCTCTCAGCCCTACATTTCATCATCTTATTCCACCGGTTTATCAGAAATGGAAGAGGAACCAGGTAAGGCAGTTTCAAAATTTGCATTGTTGGCCCTGAGTCCAATACCGGGATAGAAATTGACCAAACCAGTACCAGAGCTTCTCTTCTCTTGTTTCTCTATGTTTTTAGCCAGACCAACCTGTAGAGACATACTATTATAGCCCATAGGCTTTGAATTTACCTCTGAATATTCAGGAAGCTTTACTCAACAAACCTATACTTCTCGGGGTTGGCGCTTAAAGAACTCTTCTTATTTAGCTTTAATATTTTGTTGGAACCGGGTCAATCATTTCTTATGCTTCTGCAACTTAATATTATAATTGGTGGATGATCTTAAAATAATTTGAAACCATCCTTGTAGAACATGCATGACAGATGTTATAGTAGGCTAGACAAGTGGTCACAGGATGGGCCAAAATTTATTTAATGTTTAAATAAATTAAATAATATAAAGTTGTTGGATTAATTGTTTTTTAACACCGAACCTGGAGCATCACGCATGTATTACATGTGGATCGAGCCTAGCACATGCATTGAAAGTGTCAATTTAAAGGAAACGTGTATTATTGACTAATGTTTTGTTTAAAAATGCATGCACTACCACCAAGCATTATGTAATGCATTGTAGCTAATCGAAATGATTTTGATTGAACACAGCAGGTTCCAATCTCCTAACCACGGCTAATGAAAATAGAAGAAAATTATTGGACTGCCCTTGCTGAAAACAAGCAGAATTGCAGAAATATCAGCACTAAATTCTTTACCTCTGCTTCTCAAATGAAAATTGTAAGAATTTAAAAGATCTAACCTTGATATTTAAAATAAAAGTACATCCCATGCTCTCAAACATCACATAGCTCATACCATGATTACATTTTAAAATGGCAAGAAGGTATTGTTCTCACAATTTTATGCCTGAGGATATATCATTAACATTGCAGCAAAAAGTTACACTAAACTATGAAGCAAGTGAAAATAACATGAAATAAGTAGACAACACATTACCAAAAGCTAGCCAACTTCTCCAGCACAAGAAACAAAAAGCTGTTTCAGATTTCCAAGTAACATGTCCAAAAGATTTACTTCAATTACAAGTCTTCGTGTTAGAGTTGGCACTGTGAAACCCTGCACAGAAAAGTTGCTTAATATGGGATAATCACTAGACCTTGTATTGGCATTATCCCCATCAGCACCCTCTCATGTGACTGCAGACATAAGAATCGGATAATGCCTAATAAAAGCCTTTGCAAATTCATACTTAAAATTTGGATCTCCCAATAACTTGAAAAGCAACTCATGGAACTCTGAAACTACTTTGTTATGCAGAAACTTTTCAGTCCTTTGAAGAGTATCTAGCAAACCATAATGGGAAGAACACATCAATTTTGCAATAAAATTCAGTAAACTCTCACTGCATTCACAAAATCTAAGCAGGATTTCCAGCATTTCCACGATTACAGAAGTTGTCTGGTAAGCAACCTTTTCCTCTGCTTTTTGTTCATCCCATTTCTTTGGCTTGCCTTCGGCCACTTTTTCTGCAGCTAGTAGACGCTCTTTCCATTCAATTAGAAGGGCCCCCAATACAGGCTCTGCAAACTTTGCATATTTTGGTGGTAGGTGCTGCACCTGCCCTGGACCTCTATGTCTAGAGCAAAAACCTTCTGATTTCCATGTTGTTTCGTCTCCACAATCACAACAACCACCACCTGTGTGAATCATGGAGTAATCGTGATTGACATGGTTGCCAGCTCTGAAACAAGGAACACAAATAGCACATGTAGGATCTTGCTCACATGTCTGGCACCTATATGCAATATCATCTAAGTCACAGGACACGTCCCTTAGGGTCCCGTGTCCCGTATTTCGCGTATTGGACACGAAAACGGCCCTAATACGTGTCCAATACGATTTTGATCGTGTCCTAAAAATCGAATACGTATTCGCCGTTTTCTGGACGTGTCATGGATTTCGAATACGAGTATTTCAAGTGTCGAATACGTGGCATTATCGTATTTACCATTTTGGAATACGTATTGGAAAAAAGACAGTTTGTTAACCCTACACGTGGTTTATTCCGGTTCTTTTCGTTCGAATTGTTGGAGCGTCTGCCGTCTGGAGCTGTCTGCCGTCTGCTGTTAGCGCTGTCGTCGTGTGTTGGAGCTGCCGTCTGCTGTTAGAGCTGCCGTCTGCTGTTGGAGCTGCCGTCTGCCGTCTGCTGTTGGAGCTGCCGTCTGCTGTTGGAGCTGCCATCTGCCGTCTGCTGTTGGAGCTGTCGTCTGCTGTTAGAGCTGTCGCGGAGCTGTCTGCCGTCTGGAGCGTTCGCCGTCGGGATCCTGTGTGCGTGCCAGCGTGGTCGGTTCTTCGTTCGACTGTCGTCGTGTGGGTGCCAGCCTTGTTCGAGCTAACTTGTAATCCAACTTTCATTGTCTCGTAAGGTTTTTTTTTAAGATTCTGGAATCTACTGTTTGTTGGAACCCTGAGAGTCATGAGCCATCGCTATCATCAACCACATGATGCAAACCATTCCCATCAGACTGTTATTTAACGTGGGTGTGTCAGTATACTTCTCTGAGCAATTCAGACATACTATTAGCAATGGAGGGGCGTGTTAATGTTTGTATTGTCGCATGCCTCAGTATTTTCCTCGCACTACGTGAACCACATTTAACGTACGCAGATTCAAAGGCCACAAGGCCTTTGGTGCCGGCCGTGTACATATTTGGAGATTCTACCGCAGACCCTGGTAATAACAATGCACTTGCAACGGTTGCGAAGGCCAACTTTCCTCCGTATGGGAAAGATTTCGTGGATCATAAACCCAGTGGTCGATTTACCAACGGAAAATTAGTAACTGATATACTTTGTACTTACTACCGCCCCTCCTTTTACCTTTCCATTTATATGCAGAAAGAAAATATGTCAGGGCTGGGTTTGCAAAGCTCGATTTAGGAACTGATAGTGAGCTTCTTTGATAAGTGCTGCTAATTGATCCGGTATAGTTTTCTGTAAAATAAACACAATGATAGGATTGTTATCATTTGGTAAAAGTTCAGGTCTTTCCCATTCTAGTACGCTTATTATCCTTTGGTAATAATGTTTATGAATCGACACCTTTTGTTCGAGGATTATCTTGAGTATTCCATCTTGCCAGGAGACAATAAACTTACAACAGTGCAAACCATGCATGCTTTCTGGCATTATTAAGGTTAATTTTTGGTGAGGGCTGTCAAACTTTTTACAGTCTAAAGACACTAAACATTGTTCCCAATGCCCATCTATTAGTCTCTGTCTATTTGAAGTATTCAATACAATGTATTGAGCTGCAAGGCGTTGAAATTTTGAGAATCCGACTTTTATTGCAAATTCAGAAATTTCATCCCAGCCTTGAGGTTTCCTTTATCTGTTTTCTGTGAACTTACAGCCTTAGGGCTGATGCTGAAATATTAATTTACAACAGGCAGTTCGAGGAAATAAAATATCAGTCAAGTATTGCTTATTGAACCAAGTATTGTGCAGACCTCCACACACTGTATGTAACCTTCAGCGCTGATCCTGATTATTAAAGCACAGAATGTCCTTGACTGCAAAAGACTGTTAGCATGAACTAGATGACTAGGCTTAAACATCATCTAATGCTTCTCATTGAATAGATGGCAACCATCTGTTTTGTTATCAAGAAAAACAGCGCTGAAGGAGAAACTCTTCTCGCCATATTGTTGACAGTCCACCAATCTAGACATTTTCAAAGACTCCACATGGCACAAACTGATCTGCAAGTTAGTTGAAGCCATCCCCTCCAAGTCACCTGTTGAGCAGCTCACATAGACCCCTCAATACAAACTGTAAGGGCAAATGACCAACACTTCCACAAAACAAAGTTAAAAGGGCCTTCCAATCTGTGTTCATATCTAAAACTGACAGTATAGACAGCATGCTAAAAGATTTTACCAAGGCAGCCACAGGAAACAATATCTTTAAAAAACATGACCTTCAGCTCATATGGGGAAATTTACAGTCTTTTTAGAGGAAGAGGATGCTAGAACCTTCATGAAAGCCAATTGAGGCCTCAGTGGAAATCAGTCTACTTAAGACACCTGTGGCTGTCAGTTTTGCTTCTAAATTGGAGTGGTTGTTGTAGGGACTAATTTCATGGACTGAAGTTTCCAATAGTATCAAAAAAATCAGAGTTCTGTTATTAACCAGTACCACCAGTCTGTGAAATCTCTTCATCAAGAACACATTCCAAGCTACTATTTACTAATTTAGGTGAATATTCCCTGTTCGAGTTGCTGTGTAAGCACACAGTCCACACTCCAAGCACCACAGTCCACCCAGTCCACTATCTGAATTCTGTTCCACCACAGTTACAAGTACAGCTGAAGTATGTTACAACTACAAGTGACAAGATCTCAATAACTGCAGTAAGTTATATGATAATATGATATATGATTATATCTAAATTAAAAAATTTCTAATATGCCTGATGCTGATTTTGTTTCTTTTGTAGGTGAAGGTGTGTGGAAATGGCTCAATCATCCAAGGCAGCCGGCAGAGGTCAAAGGAAGGGCAGTGCTTTTCGTGGTCCCCCCCCTCCAAGTGTTTCTGTTTCACCTTCTCCTGGTCATAGTGCTCCAAGTGTTTCAAGTGAAGCTGTAGGTGTTCAGCCAACATCAACATATGATGCTGTTGCAGCAAGACAACAAGCACAGCTAAAAAAATACCCTCTTTGGAAGTATGTAACCAAGAAGCATGTGCCAAAGACTGGTCCGGGAGGGAATGTGCATTGGTCTTGTAATTTCTGCAAGGGTGAATTTAAGAGCACTTACTTTCGAGTTAAGGGCCATTTGTTGGGCCTTCCATGTGGAATTGGAGCATGCAAAAAGATCAGTCCTAGAGAAAAAATGGATTTGGAAAGGGAGGATGCAGCTGGCTTTGGGAATGTGGTGGCGGCAAGCAGGAAAACTAGTAAAAATGAAGATCCTCTTCCATTCTTGAGGAATTCTAATAGTAGTCGATTTGGGAGAAAAGAAATTCAGCCAGCAAAAAAGAGGGCAGCCCAAACTTATGGTGGTCCAATGGACAAGATTTTTCGGCGTGAACAGCGAGATGAGGTTGATCTTACATTGGCATTCTTTTTCTATCTCAACTTCATTTCTTTTAATGTTGCACGGTCTCCTATGTTTATTGAGATGTGTCGAGCTCTAGTTGATAGGGCTCCAATTGGGTATGTGCCTCCAAGTTCAGAAAAACTTAGAACCACATTGTTGGTGAAGGCAAGGAAGGAGGTGGATAAAATTCTACAACCTATTAAATCATCATGGATCTCATCTGGTGTCAGTATTGTATCTGATGGATGGACAGATACAGCACGCCATCCTCTCATCAATTTCATGGTATATTCTCAAAATGGACCGGTTTTCTTGAAAGCAGTTGATGCTCTTGGACAATACAAGGATGCACAATATATGGGTGAGCTGTTTATTAAAGTTATTGAAGAAGTAGGCATTGAGAGTTGTGTGCAAATCATCACAGATAATGCACCTGTTTGCAAAGCAGCTGGCTTGATTGTGGAAACTAAATATCCACAAATATTTTGGACACCATGCATTGTTCACTCTTTGAATTTAGCACTCAAAACTATTGCTTCAGATGTGACATGGATTGGCAATCTTCTTGAGGATGCACGCCATATCCGAAATTTTGTGCAAAACCATACCAATGCCCTCACAATATATAAAGAGTACACACATCTATCCTTGTTAAAGATTGCAGATACTCGGTTTGCTTCCTCATTCATCATGCTTAAGAGGTTGAAGGAGGTGAAGGCCGCTCTTGGGGCCATGGTTATTTCAGATCTTTGGTCTTTTTGGAGAAAGACGGATCAAGCAGCTTCAAAAAAGGTAAAGGACACAGTGTTAGATGATGGTTGGTGGGAAAGGGTGGATCTTACCATAAAGATCATGAACCCTATCATTTCTTTTTTGCGGTTTGCAGACACGGACCAGCCCATCTTAGGAGAGGTTTATGAGGGTTGGGATTCCATGATTGAGTCTGTGAAGACTATTGTTATGGAGAACGAGTGCCCCGCATATGAGACATCAGCAGAGAGTTTATGGTCCACCATACAGGATATTCTTATCTCTAGATGGGATAAGAATTGCACACCTTTGCATTGCTTAGCTCACTCTTTGAATCCCAAGTACTACAGTCAAGAGTGGCTCCGTGGTGGGACTTCACACAGATACCCTCCTCACATGGATGGAGAGATTTCACAGGGGAGGAAGATAGCATTCAGAAGGATATTTCAGGATAACACATCTTTTCTTGAGGTGGAGGAAGGCTTTGTAGAGTTCTCCACTGGCACCAGGAGATTTGGGGCGTATGATGTACTTGGAGATAGGGGGGTCAAAAGTGCCTATGCATGGTGGGCAACTCATGGGGCTTCATGCCCTATTCTACAACAGTTAGCCTTGAGGGTCCTCTCTCAAATTACTTCATCTTCTTGTTGTGAGAGGAATTGGAGCACTTACGGGAATCTTTATAGTTTGAAAAAGAGCAAGCTTGACCAATCCAGGGCAGAGACAATGGTGTATGTGCACACCAACCTTCGTCTTATTTACAGGCAGAGAGAGGAGTGGTTGAAGGGAAAAACAAAGATGTGGGATGTGTTTCCTGATGATATGGGCTTGGATGACAGCATTGAGTTGGCATTAGCCAACATGGATCTTAATGACCCAGTGCTAGAGCCAGTGACTTTTGATGATGAGACACAACATTTTGAGGGGTCATCCTCCACAGCAGCAGATCCTGGATTGGGCATAGAGGAGGAGGATGGAGTACAGTCAGATGGCAGTGGCAGTGATGGTGACTATGACATAGAGCCAGAGGACATGGACTATTGATAGAGTGATGACTCGATGAGTCATGACTCATGAGTCATGACACATGGACCAGTACCGAGATATGATATTCCTACTTATTTTGTATCTAGTATCTACTCTTTTGTATTTTCTATTGGCATTCTCTCAGGACTCAGGAGTCAGTATCTACTATGATCTATGATCTATGATCTATGATCTATCTTAGATTGTACATTGTAAACACTGAAAGTGAATAGTGATACATTTTGATTTTGATGACTTAATGGAAAATATGCATTTTATCATTATGGTTTTAATATCTAAGTTCTAAATTTATAATTAGTAGTTACTAGTAAGTACTTACTAGTTACTACTTAGTTTCTTATGTGCTTGTAAGTTGTAAATTTTGATTCTATTTATTTTTTTAAAGTGAACTATGAACTTTGAGAAGTAATTATATTTTAATTTGATTAGATAAGCTGCAGCCTGCAACCTGCAATTTAATATGGATAAAAAACTATATTTCGGTGTGTATATATATATATATATATATATATATATATATAATTATAATATTAATATATATTATAATATAATTATATATATATATTTAAATATATTATAAACGTGTCCCCCATGTCCTGTTTCTGGGTCGCTGCGTTTCGTATTGAATATATATAAAACGTGTCCTCCGTGTCTCGTGTCCTCGTGTCATGTGACTTAGAATATCATTGTTTCCCCAAACTTCCCCACAGACACCTTGAGTACCAGCTGCCTGCTTTTTGAGATCATCAAGAACTGCCTGAGGCTCCTCAAACATTAACAATTGTACCCATTTAATGCTTTCACGAAATTGAATTCTAGTTCTAGATGAAGATGTTACTCCATTTACTTAGTCAACGCCAGGTAAAAGGGCAGATACAACTGATTGTCGCTTTGACCTATTATGTTTAATATAGGTCACCAATCCTGGCTGCAATTGCTCCAATTTCTCCTTAGGTACACCACACTTCATAAGCCTCTGCCAAAATACATTAATACACATAATTAAAAGTGAGAAAATATACGGTAATAGATTTTGTCAAAGCAATGAGCAATAGGCAACCCACGGCATTGTCACGCAATATCACATTCTTCGACTTAATATTCGTTGATAATTTATACAAGCCTGTTGCATGCCAAATGGATGAGAATATATCGCTATAGTATCCAATGTGTTTTGAAGGTGTTTATGGTCTGAGAGGCGAGGAGGTAAAGCTCTAATTAGCTGACTGCGAGTAGCATCCCCAACCGATAACTTGCGAATCAGTTCCTTCTTTAATTTTTCTTTTGGAGACAATCCACAAAATCCACGCTCTGCCACTATGCGAATAATCAGGGCTAGCATTTCCTGTGCCAATGTTAGCTCATATCTGCACACAAATATTGAACATTAATTTCTGGACAAACTCCCAGACCAACTAGTTCTCAATATTGCAATATTAAGAAACCTTTTGAGGTATGACTGCAGGAAAACTAATAAAAATAAAACAGGCGTTAGGAAAGTATGTCTATCCACTATCGTTCAATAATTAAAACAAAAACTACAACAAAACTATAACAAAGACACCAGCAAAAGTGAGACAAAGCTCACACAACTCCATTGAATAATTTGCTCAAATACACAGGCACTTATATAGGAAACTCATGCAACCAATTCCTAACCACTCACAACTAATTCTGTTCAACTGCTCACAACTAATTCTGTTCAACTGCTCATAACTAAGTCTATTTCTGCATTATTCTCACATCCTCCCTTAATGGAGAAATGGATTTTCTACAATACCTAACTGACTTCTAAAAACTTCAAATTTGATTTTACCAAGGGGCTTAGTAAATATATCAGCCACATTATCCTTCGTGTTACAAAATATCAATCCAATTTCATTTGACTCAATTTTCTCACGTACAAAGTGGTACTGTAACTCAACGTGTTTT